>NNCF01126894.1:266457-357811 GCA_002313205.1 Laupala kohalensis
TATATATATATATATATATATATATGAAAGTTAATGAAAAATAGAAACGAAGACACACACATAAAAGTCACTTATAAATTGGACGAGATGTTTCGAATGTTAGTCACGCAGAAAGTTATCCGATTCTTCTTTCTTCGAATTACGTTGACCGACCGTTAGATGTAAGGAAAGAAAAATAGGAGGGAAATTTGAAATTGAATTTTGAAGAATTTACTGTTGTCTACTTATACAGGGATGGGTATAGACTCCTAGGGTTCAATCTACTCCCTAGTCATGTTGTCAGTAGGAGATGACTCAAAAAAACGAGGAGAAACGATGCCAAATGATGGAATCTGCTGGTGCTGCAGCTGGGGAGACTGCCCCGTTATTTCGAGAGATGCCATTAGACAGTGAGGAACTTCCATCTCGCGGTCTAATGCCTTAACAACGTGGTGGTCAGCAGTAATCTTGCTTGCAAAGTATCTAAGTGCAACCCCTTTACCTCACTTCACATTCGCCATCTCTTCTCTACAAGATCCGTAACGTCTTCCGAAATAATTACCTATCTTTTCCTATGACTTTATCTATTGCTCTTCCGTTGTTCTCAATGTGCTTCCTTGCAATCTATTCTTTAATTTACTTTTGTCTCTTTGCAACAATTGTTTACGCTTTTATTTCTATCTGTACTCTTTATTGTCATCATAACTATTTAAAATTTATGGTTAAATTGCAGCTTGAAATACAATTGAATTATTTCGACTGGTTTTATTCTATCTTCTCCTGTCTTTTTCAGCAATCTTTTGTATTCCGTAACTCGAATTCTATTCTTCTTATATGTTTTTCGTAGATGAAGATAATAATTATTTTGTACACCCGTTTCCCTTTGTTCAGTCCTCATCCAGCCAGAAACACCAGATTCTAGCTAAGCAGTTCCACTCGCAGTCAGTCGTACTCTCTCTCAACACTATAGTTTTTCCTAGCATGACATATTCACAATATTCCCAAATCTTTTCCTCTTATCTCCGTGAAAATAACCGGCCAACGCTTCCTTTATCTATGAAATCTTACCTACCTCCTTCTATTGCGGTAATTCGTTTACTTTGGTGATTCCTCGTTCTATTTTGTTTGAAAGTGTGTCAAAGTTCTTCTATGCCGTGGAAGGTCCACCAAGTGAATCATAATTACGCATGCAGATTCCACATGGATGATAGGAAATTCCAAATAGTTAGGTTAGGCTGTCAAAGTACTAGTATTCATTAAGCCAATTAACACTATGTTGTCTTTACTTTAATGAGAACCATTTTATGTAAGATGATCCAACTTTTGAAAACTAGGAGATAGAATCACGTAGTTGGAAATATAAAATCGTGCTGAATCGTAAACAAAGAAAGGGAAAAAAAACATATGATGGGTGGCTTCTTTCCCTATGATGTGTCAGAACAAATAGATTTTGATATTTTTAAATCATGTATTTAAGAAAAATTGATGTCCAATGCAAATGTAGGATTGGGGTGTAAGAAAGTGTTTGGTGGAAAATGATTTGTGTCACGCACACCAGATCTAGATTTTGGTTGGCCATATTCTAGGTTCTGTGGAAACGTTGCCTAGGCGTATTGACAGTGTAAAAGTATCTCTTGAAGTCAGTTATTCGTTTGACTCTAATATTTGCAGAACGATTTCTTATGAAAAATGAAAAGTAGTTCCTTATATTATCAATAACTTTCTCAAATAAGACGTCAACTTCTTCACTGTCAGCAAAAAATTGCATATATGTTCTCGGGATCACTTTAATTGTACAATATCTTCCTCAGAATCTCTTGAGCTCTTTAAGATTGGGAACATTCATACACTTAAATATGCCGTATAATCTCGAAATTATCAACAGCGTATAATGAGTTGACAAATGTTGTAAGAAAAAGAATTTTGTGAGACAATGTCTTCTACAAATGAGAACATGAGAAGCTATCATGATCTTCTCGATAACTATGAGACATCTCGTGAATGCTGTTCAGAAAAGAAGTACGAAAAAATCAAACACATGTTATCTGAATCTATTAAAGCCACGAACATAAATTTAGCTCTTGAAACTGGAACAATCGAGATGATATAATCTTCTTAAGTCCTCTTCATTTTAGTCTTGAATATTAATTAACACTAAAAATATTTAAAAAATGTAATTGGATGACAACTTTTACTTAGTTCTGTATTGTGGATACATAGATCAGCATTATTTGTTATGCGTAATCCGTCGCCATTTCTTCTTGCTCTTTCTTTACTTCAAAATTGAATGTCCTGCGAATTGAATACGGTCAAAATTCCAGTGCACGCAACAACAAAATCTTGCGTAAATCCTGAGGATGCGAGTGTTCAAAGTAATTATGTGCATTAATTGTTTCTCTTAGAATAAAAATAGTTATATAATAAGTTTCATTTTCTCTTATTGTGTTTCAAAGGGAAAAGTATTTGAACGTATATTAAATAAGATTGTTTGAATATAAATAATAACTGCGGATTATACATTCTGAATTGAAAGACGGAAAAATTGCAAACACAATTAGATACAAATATGTCAAATACCATAGTTCTTTGGGAGGCAGTTACGTTCTTTACTATATGGATTCCAAGACACTGTCTCCACCTTACTCGGTTTGTCTTGAAGTTACATTTTGTTTGATTCAAATGACACAGGAATCCATTTACTAATATTTGGAGACCTAAGATGCCAAAGAATTGATCGTATTTTGCTCTCTTTCCTAAGATAATGCAAGGAAGTACTGCCATAAGAGGCAGAATTAAGTGGGAGATATAAAAAGGTAGAATCACCGTGAGACTTCAATGCCAATTGAATAACAGACGCGGAAGTTGCAGTGTGCTCTAGAACGCGTTTATCTTGATGGGGACTGGAAGAAAATGCCAAAAATCAAAAGTTCTGTTTCTTCCATAATTAAAACTAACTATTATGCTAGTATCTTCAGAGGTATACAAAGTTACCTTTGGTTACAGAGAGTAAAGGTGTGTGATAACTTTTTCTCGTAAATGGTTATGCTCCCTAAACTCATGTAATTATCTCATTTACATTTCATTCCTTTCATGTTCTGTATAAAGGCTTTAGCAGGTGAAGGGTTGAAAATTACTCCTGCGTGTATCGACTTAATTCTTAACTCGTATCACGGGATCTGGGAGTTACTCGTATTCTTTTCTTTCTGAGAACCCTCACTTCCGTTGGAACTCGGTAAAGCAATGTTGTTTTCCTTCAAATTGATGGGTCAGGTGCTGATTCGGGTAGTGGCATGTTATTATGAACATTTGCGTACAGGAGCTATTTACTTTCCCGAGTGGTCTCAGAATCCAACGGTGCTTGTAACGTTTGTATTTGTATTACCGATAAATATTCCTACCAGGTGGTAGGTATTTTTCTATGTATTGTTAACTGAATGAACCAGGAAGTTTTTCTCACAGAGATCATCCTTTAAATCTGATTGTACATGACGTGGAAAACTTTGTTTTGTGCGTACATTCATTTATTCTTCTCGTTAACAAGAAAAAAAATTGCGATTTAATGACGAGGTGTCCATATTTATGGGCTTAGGTAAGATAAAATGGGGTAAGTGTGCAGTATAATTCATTATGTTGGAATTCACAATCCTTGTTTGTAAAGTTGTATATTGAATGGACATACAATATTTGTTTCTAAAGATGTGTAAATTTATATTTTAACGTTGTGATTGTTCTTTCTTAAGACAAAATGATTTCTATTAAGGCTCGAGTAATGGGGTATGTGCACAAGATGGCTTGAAAATATCCTGTTTTTATTTGTTAGCTATATCGGAGCAAGTACCCTACAATCTGCATCATAACGATTATTTGCTTCTGGAAATTTCAAATTCGGATTCAAACTTTCAATATTATCAACGTTTTATCTCAATTTGTCATAATGCTTGAACTGTTGAGAAGATGTATATCTTAACACAGTACGCGACCTACGATTAAAGATGGAATCACAAGTAGAAGTAAATAGCACACAATTAATTAACTCGTTGGAATTGCACAAAATAATAACTAGCCACAAAAATATTTAGATTTCCATAGAACAAAACAATCTTTTCGTGAAGAAAAGGAGAGGTCATCACTAAATCGTATTAAACGACGTATTACATATCAGCTTTTTTTTTCCTGCTGACCCAAGTACGGTTATTCAAGTAATACACCTGAAGTCAAAGTGGTGTTTTTCGTAACCATGAAGATTAACATAGGAGCTTTGAAATATTTGAATACATATAAAAACTTATGAATTTCATGTAGAAGGGGAAAATGCACAATATTCTGCTCTTCCTCCTGAGACCTAGGTGCACTTGCCCTATCATTATGCTATACACCAATGCTCATCTCTTACACAGATCGTAAATGTGTGAGAAGCTTGTAAATATCTTTAACGACATTGTCAAAACTATTTATTCTGACACAAAATTTAAAATGCTGCGGACAGTGAAAGGGTGCTAGTGGATAATCACATGAACTCAGGATTCCATCTAAAATAGAAGACATGCTTTTGAATCCACCCCGATGGGTTATTCCCTAGATCAGGTCATTTCAGCCGAGACAAAACGAAAGCACGAAGTTCACTACATGATCTCTAGATGACATTTCTGAAGGGAATATGTTCTAGAAATTATGGGCTGTTTGAACACTTACCCCGACATTGTACTTTCTCGACCATGCCGCATGTCAGCGCATAGTGAACAAATTCATTATTAATACCTCCTTAATGTTCTTCAAAAACTAAGAAAAACGAACGTAATGTAAAAAAATAGTTCTATTCTTTGCTCAATATTTAATTTTGGATCCTAGATAAACACGTAATTTATTCTGTTCAAGTGCACTTGCCATGGAACTTTTTCAAAGTGAAAAATTCTAAAATCATTATTTCTACATATGATATGAATTTGCTTGAGTATTGAAATACATTGCATTATTTACAATATTTTTTTAATTTTTTATCTATGTTGATGTAGATTTGACTTGGCAGTAAATGTTGCCACCAAATCAGATTTCAAAATCTTTTTTCGATGTTTCATATAAAAAACATTGCTTCGTTCTTCTTTTAGAGAATATAACCCGAAAAACTTGACCTGACTGGTCAAGGATGATGAGGATACGAAAAACGTCTCCCAGTCTTTGTGGGCACAAAAATAACTGAAGCCATGAAAACTAGTATTAGTCATATTTCTTTTACCAAAATAGTTTTTCAACAATATATCCAAATATGTAATTTTCGAATTAACGTGTGATGCAAATTAAAAGTATTTAAAACATAAACTTTCATCGAATCTTAATTTTAAAACATTATTTAAAACAAAAGTATTTAAAACATAAACTTTCATCATAATATTTTGGTTCGATAACTCGTTCTCAAAATGTTCACACCTCAACGTCCAGACTGTTACCCAGGTTTACTCAGTCTGTTGTAAAATGTAAAATAAGTACCGAGACTTTCTGGGGTCTATCTGGGGTCAAACCGGCTGCAGCCAGATGCTGGTCTCATCTCCTTGTGACGAGTCCTAGTTTCACCATCCGTGAAACCCGTAGCCTTGTGGGAAAGTTTGACTTGTCATAGAGTCTACTCATGTATGCTTTTAAATGACTTAGTCACTTAGTTATTCCGAAACCAATTGCAATATCTACAAAAAATAAAAATGCAATATTTTGTGGGGGTGGGTTATAGTTCTTTCTTTCCTTGATCTCAGAAGTACGTATATCCTTTAGTGTAAATATCACGTTGTAAACGTACGTTAAAAATTACATAAGATTGAAATCAGTTGTAAAACAAGTAGATAAACTGTTTCTTAAGTAACACTATCTCTGCTTTTCATGAGTAATCACTAAATAAGACTTCAACAATAACAATTACAGTTTCTTTCTGTTCATACATACTGCCCATTTGGAAGTTATGTGCATCTGAGTTTACTAGTGGCTAAAAGAAATTGAATCATAAAACTCACAGAAAACCCCATTATATTAAACTTGATATGCATGGTGGAAAATTGTTTTTAAAACCTTTTAGGATTTTATAAAATACAAGTATCTCATTTTTAATGTATTGCGGGTATCCACTATATTTTAATTTGTTTTCTCACAATATATGGAGATACTGCTATAATAGTTTTCTATGCTCATTTTTCTAGAGTACTTCTTGAATATTTTAGGAAGAAAGCCATTTTTGATTTAACGCAACTACATTTTCATGGACTGGAGAACATAACAATTCCTTGTTCTGTCGATCGGTGATTTGCAGATCTAACATCAAGATGATGCGATTTTATGTAAATTAAAGAGTTACTTTTGTATCGATGTGCAGAGGATTTTGTATCGGTATGATAACAATATTAACAATGCGCTATTCCCGCGTTCAATGTTTGTGAATCGTCGACACATCCTAGGCTTCTCATCTGTGCTTTATTGGCTTCATTGGAATAATGGAGCAACAACGCGTAGCACCCCTCACTTTGGCAAAACAGCAGTGTTGGTCTCACCTGAAATAAAATCTCGAGAAGTACACACATTAATTGCTGGATAATAATCATACTGTTCGTTGTATGTTTTCCTGTTGCAATGCTTTTGCCGACATCAGCGATATTACAATTTATTTTTAATATTTCTATAAATATTCTATATCTTTTTAATCTTTATAATATATTTTATATATTATTTCTTGTTTTTAATCTATTAAAAAAAATTACACATGTACATCAACCTCTTTATAAAGAGCCTAGCGCTTTATAAAGAGCCTGCTGATAATGAACTAAACATATATTCTATTAAATGACTGAAGATTTTCAGCATCTTTTTAAAGTGCCTGACCTTCGTCGCCATTTAATAAAATGGACTAAGTATTTATTATCTGGTTGAACATTTTCAGCCATTTTATAAAGAGGCTGACTTGGTCGCCAGATAATCGGGGAGATAATTTTTGGCTACTCAATAAGATTGATTACAGCCTCTGGAATATATTTAGAATAATATTAACAATTTTGTAATATTGCCTTTAATTTTCAAGAAAAAAATCGTGTAATGTTATATGATAAAATTACAACCCAGGATTGTAAGAATTAATAGCACTCTCTTTTATATATCTTGTTCTATTCTGATGTTCTTAAGTATAAAGTTCTTGTTCTGTGTGTTATACTTTGTTGTTTGTATTTAATTCGAGATGTAAATTAGTTAATGAGATACGATATTATATTCGTAAGTTATATAAACTCTGTGAATAGCTTACTTTTATAAAACTTTCGGGCTTGATAAAGTAAAAATATTGCTCTGCGTTAGGTGAGGAAAGTGTATGCAAGAATATGCAAGAGGCTAATGGCTGAAATGGGATGAATAAAGAGTAAATGAGCTCTAATAGAATACAGACGAACCTACCAACAAGCTCAAGAATGCTCAAACTGGCGAGCGCAAATACGCATCAAAAAGGGAAAATGGCTCAAATATGCACCGTTGCATTGACACCGGAAACTAGCGGCTGAAATCAGTGATAACAATGCTCACTTTTATTTTCGAATTTACATCCATCTATAGTTTATCATCTACCTATGTTCACGATTACCTGAGTACCACATCTAACATTAAGGAAGGATCTCCTACAGGAGTTTCGCACTGATGTAAGAAAAATTTTCTTTGAGAGAGTAATTGTTACTACATAGTTCTCAAAACTCAACTCTGTCTGGGGAAAGAAAGAAATAATTGAATTTCTTCGATTTTGTTCGAGATGGCGGAAATATCTTCATGGTATTGCCGCTCATGATACGCTTCTCTGGTGCTACCATGACAAAGAAGTCAGTTGCGTGTGAAATTTCCTGAGGAGCGTTTATAAGCGAACATACACTGACTTAAAAGTATAACTATGACATTTCATTTAATCAGTGAATTAGGAAACACAAGTTCACAATTACCTCTGTGCCTTTGTTGCTAAATTAGCTAGTGCACACTTCCAAAATTATTTCTGAAAACAAAAAAGAGGACTTGCTCAAATTATTTAACACTAATATTTTTCTAAAATATTACGAAAATGTTCGAATTCTGTTTGGATTTAAAAATGAAATAAAAATTTAAAAACGTACTTGTATCTTAAGACGCATTCCCCTTAAGTTCCGTTTCTCGCCAAATGTGATTTAAAAGAATGAATACGTGTTCCGAACAGTTAGTGAATTTGCTTTTGCCTCGATTTTTCACCTAAGGTGCTATGTTTAGGTAATCTACAAGTAATAAGGAAGACATCAACCAATGTCAGCATTAAGGCCATATGATAATTATACGTGCAGCTAAAACTTAAGAAAGAAGAAGATACTGAGAAGGCTTGCAAATAAATTCCACAATCAAAACCGTAAGTACTTGTGGAAGGTACACAAATCTACGCATAAAGTGTGATCAAGAGTGTGAAAATCAGAATAATGGGAGGGAACTGCTTCATAAAACAATTTTTAATTAAAGTACTTTTACAATACTACTGGAGAGGCCAAAGAATTACATATACTGCGTTACAAAATTTTCTATTATTCACCACTGAGTACATGTACCATTATTATACAACATTGAGTATACTTTAGCGAGTTGATCTTACATACTTCACAGGGTCGGATTTAGGAAACATAGGCCCTCAGACTGTATCTGTGGTGCGGACCCTCGGGGAGGGGGAAGGCAAAATTTTTAAAACATTAACCTTGAAAGTCGTGTTTTAAAGCACGTATTTGGCTAAAATCCTTAAGATACACGTATAAAAGTTTCCCATTTTGTACAAAAGAAAATATATTGCACAGTATTAGAGTGACTATAGTGTCAACTTATAGTAAGAGTCTTCGGTCGTTTACACTACCAATATCGTGTCCTTTGAAATAGTTTTATTAACTTGCTAATTGTTAGAATTTTTATGGTGCGGACCCCCTTATGCTGGCCCCCCGGCGCGCGCCTATGTAGCCTCTCCTTAAATCCGACTCTGATACTTCATCACACTAAATCTACATGAACAATGTACATGATTTGTATGATCACTTCATAAGTAAATGGTTACAAATTTTAGCAATTAGTCTTACAATCTCTCGAAAGTTGCTACAGAGCACATGAAGAACTGCGTAAATACCCAAATAAAAATTCTTGGTTGAAAGTTTGAAATTACATCCCCCAGAAGAAAGATGTATAGAAAGAACACAAATCACAAAGACAAGTACAGATGCCACATTTAACAAAACTCGCAAATTCTTCGTATGAATTACTCGTAGTATTTCCGAACAATAAATAAAACAACCCAAAAAATTTTGAATAATGAGTACGAGAAATAAAAATGGGATAACACATTTGAAGCACATAAAAAGGTAATCTTTTAAGAGACGGAAACACCAACTGAAATAGAAAAAAATACAATTAATACTATATTATAAATAAAAGTTTGAAAATTCCGTTTGAAAATTTTGTTTGATATAAATAATGTCATTTGCAAAACGTTGCAAAATTATTCTTTAAGAACTATCCTATGACGGGAATTTTAAATATCTTATGAAATGACTGTCCAACGCAACCCTCTGATCACATTCAAATTCGTTCTCCTGTATGAAACTGTCAGTGGTTTGTAATTACTTTACTTTATTCACGCGGTTGATTTGGAACACAGTTGTGCATAACAGCAGCTGCTTTAAATTAACGAGCAATTTTTTTGCTGACGACCTCTTCCCTTCAACACACCACGAACGTCAAGCTCCCTCAATCCCTAACTTCCTCCTGTCGGCTAGATTGTGGGCTTCGCGAGCACGCACCTTTTCGTTCCAACTTGTCATCTTCCGACCACTCAATTCTCTGTCCTTATCCCATCGAAAACTTCATCTCTTCGGAATACCTTGTTCTTTTCCAGCTTATCACTTCTCTTCCATCTTGACTATCACGTCCTTTTTTTAATTTCTGCTTTCTTCATGGTACTAATATTTAGTGATCTTCTATTCTGTCTACGTCTCTATTTTATCTTTCATTCTTTCGCTGTTTTTCCTTTTTCTCATCACTCTTGTTCGTGTGCTTCCTTGTCATCGTTTCTCTCACTTCCCGTGGACGTCCAGTCAGCGGTTGAGAAACAGGAGCGCTGCGTGGTTTGCGGTGAAGGAGGGAGACACGGCGGGATGCGGACACGATAATCCCAACTGCGGCTAGTCGATTCTGTATTCATTACGAGCGGATTGTCAAGGGGAATCAGTTCAATCCCTCTCCCATTCCCACCCGACATTGCCGTTCGCCCCCACCCCTTTTCCCATCCTTTACCATCGAGTCAGATCCGCTCGAAACCCTTCAAGATCCAGCCATGTTACTCAAATAGTTTATAACTCATTATAATGGAAAACTATTACATTATTTACTCAATTCCTTGCTTATTCAGTGTTATGTTGTGTACACTGCCTTTAATGATTTCGATGAAGGGTGGTTCCGTAGAGGATATTCTAATCTGGACTTGAAACTTAGAAACTACTTAAAAAGAACTATGAGGGAAATTGATCCCTGACAATACCCTCACGAGACCTGAAATCTAGTTTAGACGGTGTTTGAGGTACACATGGACTCGCAGTGATGTGATGGATATTTTAATTATAAGTGTCTAATATTACGAGCTTTTATTTAACTTCACTTAGTAGTTCGTATGTTTGGGCCAAATTGCAACTGAATTTTAAACCAGTCCCCCCTCAACGGATTGAACAGAAATTTGGCACACATATGCAATCCCTATGACAATGCAATATTATGAAGTCTATTTCCAATAAAACATTGAAAAATATTTTTTCTTTATAACGATTTTATTCCGAGATAACTAGCGGCGAATTATTTCCGGTAAGCTTCCCCTGAAATACAATCCGCCTCTCTCATACAAGTAAGTACAACAAATTGCATAACCAACGCTTTTCATTTGAACTTCTTATTTTATCATTACGATTATTTCCTTTTATGCTATCAGAAGGTGTATCTCACGGATGCTATATCACTTTTGCTATACATTTACATTAATACATGTTGTGTTTAAAGGATATTTTGATTATTACAAATGAACAAGCAAGATTAATTATTATGACAAGTAAATAAACAAATTCGAATACTAAAAAGTATAAAATTAAGTGATAAATGAAAAACCTTTTTAAAAACTAGCTTTTACTTCAGCGATGTGCTAAAACGAATAAGATAATTTAATATTTTTATTAAAGTAATGCAATGTCAAATGCTAATACCTCCATACATATTTCACATTAATGAATTCTAATAAAAATAAACATACTTACTACCTTTACCGCTGAAAATGATTTAATATTTTATGTTGAAGTATTTGTTTTCAAAAAGATTGTTGCGCGAATCGTAAATAAAATACATACGTCAACAAGTATTTACTTACCGTCCCGTCACTGTTCAATGAAATTAATTGGTATCCACTTAATCTACCGCAATTTTCCTTAAATTCTGTATACCACTTTTATGAACATTTCGCGCGACATATGAGAGTTCACTTTTGTTTGAAGTGACTTAGAATTTTGGAGGGATCAGAGCTTTCTGCTGTCTTCCAGTCTTGAGTTGATGTATTTCTGACTTGAGTATAACGGCGCTATCTGTGTAGTGAAGCTCAGAATCCACGAAAGTCAGTTGTACTTCGCATCAGTACCAATAAGAACCCTTCATGAGCGTGTGGTCAAATATTGTCCCTCTGCATAACGAGAAACGCAATTGAACAAAACAGGTCCACTGTACAGTTTATACTGACGTACCCCTCTATTCCATGTATTTTTTAATTATCTTACTGAACACTGAGAGAATAGGTTATGTTCTGCGCATTTGACCCTTTTGTAGTATGAATAAAAACAATTATGCTTAGCTCCATGACTGCATATACACTTTCTTATGTTGTTACAAGAGAAATATCTTTACAATTCTTACCTAATGCACTTGAAAATATTGAATACAACTTCATGCAAATGTCTCGTGGCTCAGCCATGGTTTTATATTGCAACATTACATTTTGCCAGAGGATCATTGCTAGTATGGATATTTGGTACTCATTAACAGGCTAAATTAACTGGCGAACAAGAAGGGATGACAACATTAACCCGTCCCATCATCCCTTAAAAAAATAACAGTTTCTTTTCTCGGATAGTAGTATTATATTTACAAATTCTGTTAAGATGAGAAATAATCCTTTAAATTCTTAAATAAATGTTGAATCATTCATATGCAATCGTGTGCGTTCTAAAACAGTATGGGGCGTGTTTCTGTTGGTTTTTCTTCATGTCAGCGTCAGGGGGGGGGGTTGGCTGAGAAGCGAAACCGGATCTATGCACAGTGGAACGCTAGTGACCTTATTGGCCAAATACAGTAGGGTGGAACGGGGCTAAATGGTCAGTGGGTAAGAAGGTCCCCTATGCCTATTCCCAAGTCCGTACGGCAAGTGAGTGACAAACCGACCCAACCTAATCGAATCACCTTCGGGTCGGTCCAATTAAGTCGGTTTCAGTTCGGTTGGAAAACTGACCCGGCCCGAATTTATCCTAATCGGAACCGAATATAATTCTATACGAATCCTAATTGAATTAATTTCATTTCTAAACAATAATTGTAAGTTTTATTGACAAAAATAAATGAAAATAATGCTGTTTTGAATAGAAATTAAAATTTATTTGTCCGAATATGAATAATGTTTTCAATGGATGTACGAAATATTAATAAATATCAAATGAAATGAAATGATTTAAGTGAGAAGCTTCTAACCGCTTTAATGAAAAAATAAAATAAAATAAAAAGTGTGTCCTACAATTAATGTTATATTAATTGATTGTGCGAAGCATGAATAACCTAAAAATGAAATTGATATATTTTTTAAACAAAATTATACAATTTACAACCATGTAATTGTTCAAAACACAGGAATACATAAATATATTAAAAACTCACATTATACAAATACAATAAACATTTGCATAGGTCGACTTGGACGAACTGAAGTGTCGTTAAATATGCGTGCATGATACTCTCCTTAAGTAATAAGAAGCACTATCAAATAATGTACTTACAATAAAAATATAAATGATGAGTAATTAAAATTTTTGAAATTTAATAGCTGCTTTAAGAACGAAATCTTTTGCTGTTAGTTATTTATTCGGACCGAATTGAACGAGTTCTATAAATCAAACTTTTAACCAATACTGGATGCAAACAAGTGTTTTAACAATAAATCGTGTGAATTATCTTCTCGATACATAAAATGCACGTCCGCTTGTACTAAATACAGACTCAGAAAGAACAGTTGATACTGGAATAGCTAATATATCTCTAGCAATCCTGGATTATTTTCCTACAACCATTGCAATACCTCGAAATTAAGGTCTCAAGCTATAAATTTGTCTTCTAGATAACGATCAATGCTGAGGCACTGATGAATCACTGTCCTCAGGCAAAAGGTTAGTCCATGGATCATCAACGGCATCAGAAAGAAAATAATTATTAATACCTGAAANACATGCGCTTACCAACTGCGCCATCCCGTTCGCTTCTCGGGTCCGTCCATCATTCTCATTCAACTTGTGAAACCCAAAGACCTCTGAGGTGGTCTCTACGAGGAACGGGATGGCGCAGTCGGTAAGCGCATGAGCGCGTAGAGCTCAAGGTCCCGGGTTCGAATCCCGGCCCGTCCACCATTTTCATTCGACGTAACATGATTAACCATTTCTGAGTCTGCATTTATGCGATGAATAGTTCTGCTCACTCCTCTAGCACTAAAGGTGACGAAGTAGTTACTTTGTTAAAATCTGATTATCTATAACTCCCAAATTTCATAGCATTCTATCAATAAATATAGAGAGTCTTATTTCTTGTGGGAACATTTTCATTTATTTGCTTCCATAACTTAACATTTTACGTGGTTTTTTTTAAGTTTTCTAAAGTGGAAACAATGCGTTTTGCATATGGACTAGTCATGTTTTTTTTTACATTCTCCACGCATGTTTCCTCATCTACTCTAAAAATTCTACTCCACTTATGTTGTAATAAATAATAGCGTGTTTCTTTCCTTGGCTACTTTGCTGAATACGATAAAACATTTTATTGTTGACGGTTAACATAAACTAACGTTTGCAACAGATTATGTATTCGTCGTGTATGTTATTTTCGAGGATTTAACTATATCTTTTAATTTTTTACCATGCAAAGACCTGAAGAAGGAAGATGAAGACGCAAAATGTTTTGATATACAGAATAAGACATCGTTTCAGTTAACATCTAAAAAAACGTCGATTCAATATCCCGATCGGTTTTGGGACTTTATTTTTAACTGACATCACAACCCAAAACCGGAAGTTTCGGTCGGGTCGGTTTGCCCACCCCTTTTACTGTATAAAGGGAAGCGGGAGGGGAACGCATACCACCTCCCGCAAACAGTTCTCGAGCGACGATGACACTGTGAGTGCACGGACGGAAAAAAATTTCACGGAAGTAACAATTTAAGAATAACAATACAAGGTAAACAATTTGACTCAGTTACTATGCACTTTTGTATTGTAATTCTGTCAAGTGCATGTGAAATAGAGTAACCATGTACATGACAGTACATGTAACCATGTACTGTCAGGTAAAAAGTATCAATTTTTTTCTCATTTTGATTTCTTTAGGCCAAATTTACTAGCTGTAAGGGAGGAAAACAGCGATCACCAAGGCATTCCCTGCATGAAAAGAAGGTATTCGTGTCGTTGGGACTACGCTATGACGGGAGACTGTGTATGGAGTTTAGTACGTATTAATCAGTAACCACTAAAAAAATTAGATGAACAAAATCTTGATCAAATTTCGTTACGTAGTATAAATGGTACACAAACTCTGCATCGTCTTTGGATGAGTTGGGGAAAGTTGGACTAACGTTTGCATGAACGGGACGGGAACCCACCTCCTCAAGAATTTAGACTTTTTATATCTTTTTCTAAAAGTAAAATATAATTAAGAGCAACTCATGTATAAAATATACATAATGTATAAATATAATTTTTATGTACAATGTTTCTTAAAATGCATTTTGAGTAATTCATTTCTCACAGTTGTTACTCGCTCACTCTAGCGCGTCAAAAGATAGAACAAGTGCCCAATTCTGCAGCCAGAAGTTTTTAGAAATGACGGTTAGTTGGCGAAAGTTGTGCCGCCCTGGTATTTAAAGATTAAGCGCTAGCTAGGCGAGATAATTATATCAAATAATTTGATGAAGACGTGGAGTATTAATTCAGAGTTCATTGTGATAGTGCATCGAGTTCAGTTGTATGCGATGTTGATGTTCATTGAGGGTGCTGAACGAGTTGAGACTGTACCCCTTGGGCCCGTAGCTGAGAATGGCATACTAGTATACCGTGCGACAGGACTTAACGTCGAAGTCTTCCCGTCCCTGTTCGTGTGCTCATATACCAAAGTTCCCCAGCTGGATGGATCCGGAAATGGCGTGTCTGGTCTCAAGATTGTCCCGCTACTGTAAACAACACCTATGTCTATCTCGACGAAACTGGCTACTGTACGCATTAAGTGTTTGTGATAGATGCTATTGGATCGGTGCTATTGTATAACACCTCACTAAGTGTAATTTTTGACTCAATTTGAAAGTAATAAACATGCGTTAATTGTGCTATTTGCTGAATGCATCTGACTTGCTTTAGACAAATCTTGGGTGCGCTACTCTATGGCAGTAATGTTTCAGTGGAGGTGAAAACTTCTTTTCTTATAAGTGAGTGAGTTAAATGTGTTCTTATTTTTTATCAACTAATTCAGTAACACCTTTCAGGGCTGGATGAATTTTGTAACGAATTCTCAGTAGTGTTACGTAATGAACTCGCCCACTGGTATATTGCGTCACTCCAGCCGTAACAGCTAATTCATTCACAGTCAGACTACATAAGCAAATCCTAACGCGAAAATCACAGTGACGACCAAAATGAGGATGGTCGTTGAGGATTCCTCGTCGAAGACTTGAGCTGTGAGTTCTAACTTGAGGCAGTTCTTCAGATGTGTTTGGTATATACGTCTCTTATTCTCATTATCTTTATATTCACATAGTGCTTTATTTTGCCTGAAGACTGGAAGAGTACAGTACACTGAATGGATGACGATTGAGGAAGTTATTATTTTTAGAGTAAGTACAGTCATCTCATGTGACCGCAAAAATAAGATATGTTATATGGTGATTAAATACATTGAATCAGAGGTTCCAAGGTACAAAACATTTTTGACACGAGATACAAAAAACTGATAAAACGCAATAATTGTCTTTGGAAAATTCATCATAGTTTACTTGTTTGATGATGCAACAATGAAATCTGACGATGCAACTAACGGAGCTTTTAAATAATTCAATCTTATCCAAGTTGAGCTGATTGGTTGATACCATTGTCAAACTACCCCAAAACAGGCCCCGAAGGTCTATGGGGTTCGCGGAGAGTAGAGCTTCGCAATTATTTGACCTCGGTACTAGAAGGAGAAGATGTGGTTAGTATCTCGCTCCGACCGATTTTACCCCAGGAAAGACCCTGGTACTCGTTTTACAGCAAGCTGAGTAGGCCTGGGAGCCAGTCTGGATGTTGATGAAAATCCCCACCTCACCGGGGTTTGAATCCCAGCCATCCTGCCAGCAGCTCAGCGCTCTACCCACTGAGCATCGCTGACCCCGGTTGATACCGTTAGATTTCATAATTAAAATATGAATAATGTTCTAAGTATGGCTCGGCGTTTAAAACGTTACGCATGTTAGCCTCGCGATGATGTAGACGCTAACGCTATCTTTTGACCGACGTAGTAATAAATCTATCAACAGAAGGCACTTGACTTATTACCAGAGCCCCTTGACGATGCCATGACGAACGTTTTTCACGATCCCCTCCCCGTGGTCACTCATGGCTCAGAGAACCTTTTTCATGCCTTAACTCTACGTCTACCAGTGGGGTCCGTACGGACCCCGGAACATCTTTCGTGACATGCATAAGGAACTTAACAAAGTGTATTAAATATTTTTGTATTTACGAATAACATATGGTTTTGCGTTTGAACAGTTTTGCTGTTACTTTACACGACATTTTCTTTGATATTAGCTTATTGAAGACCATTCTTCGAAACTTTCGTATCGAGTAAAGTAACATAAGAAAACCTTTCTGCGTGATATATTTTAGAACTGCAGTTTTTTGAAACTACGATCTCCAGCTTGTGGGACAATAATACATTTTTCCTTGTTGACTGAGAGCTCGGTGTTGTCCACCAGTGGAAGATTCCTGTCTTCGCAGAATTACTTTTGAAGTGCGAGTTTATGGCAACGGAATGTATATGCACACCGACATACTATTCTCACCTATATCTTCCATTTTAGGCCCATGAAGAACCTTACTCTTATTATTGGATGAAAGTTTGGTTTCTATTATTTCTCCGTCTTATGATTAATCGTAAAAGTGACATATCTTGTGAAACGTTCAAGTTTTACTTCATACTACCTTCACAATTTGAACGAATGCCAATTGATTTATCATGAGTGAGTTGAAATTCCCATGAATCAAACAATGAGTGGGAAAACACTGAAAGAAATGATAAGAGGACTTTTGAAAATGAAATGATTCGGTATATATAGCTAATGATTCAGTAGCATGGACAACTAGTAGAATGTGATGTTTTACGTCGGCAGTCTGGTTCATCTCGTAGGAGCTCAGGCCTTTGAAGATCGTGACATCGATCCGATTGTTTCATCCTAAATGTTTTTGATGCAGAGAAATGTGTAAAATACAACTGAAAACTGGAATTATATAGTAAGAATAATCGAGGGAGAATCATGGAAAAACATTACACCGAAGAAAATGGACATAGAGGTATTCTACCGCAGGTTACAATACTATCCTTTGCCAATAAAGTAAAGGTGGTAATTCTACGTACGAGATCCAGTTATACTCATCCTACAATTGTCGATATCAGAGCGTAAAGGAGTATACGATGTTAAATTTACAGCTATAGTGCAGGTGGCGTAGACACCGACGATCAGACGATTCGATGCTACACTGTCCATTGAATGAGCAGGAGATGGCATTAGTTATTTTATAGTGTTAGATACATACTCATTCAACGACTTCCGGAAGTTGAAATTGGTCTCCGGCGTATTTACACCTGTTCACGAAGTTTTATTTATAATAAATAAATAAATGATTTATAAATAAATCATACAGTATTAAAGACAAACACATGTATTTGCAAGAAAATCAGATAATAATGAAATTTTTCTTGAGTTCTTTAAAAAAAATTCAGCAACAAATTGAATATTCTTTTATCTCGACAAAAATATGCCTCCACTATCTCACTTCTATTTACAATGTTCTTGCTGAACGAACAGCTATTACCAGCACATATATTTCGTATATTACATGAATTTGCGTTCGCGCGAGTGATGGTAAAAATTTTAAATAGCGTACTGTCTCGTCGAGACCGCTTCACACAGTTTCACTGAAATTGGTAAATATTCAAATTACAAGAAAAGATAAGGAGAGAAGAATCAAGGGTAACTGAAGAGAGGAAGGTGTGAGATACGTCCAATGAAAGAAGACAGGAAGTTAACAAGAAGACATATGAGAGAGATGAGAAATATTTTTTCATGAAAAATCGTACAAAGCATTAAATATGTGACAGGAAATGCAAAAAATGTGTCAAAAATATTTTTTCAAGAAAATTAGTTTAGTTTCTTGCAAAAGTAAGTTATTTTCTTCCTAAAAACTAATAAAAAAGGTTTAGGAACCTTGAGGTCCATACGGACCCCACTGGTAGTCAGTGCTATAAAATATTTTCGGGAGTCGGAGGGTCGCTGATCCGTTCTAAAATACTGAACCGTACTACTTAAGTGTATTGCGGGTTGCACTGCAGCATTTCTTTGTCTCTCCAAAAGAACCTTACACCTTCTTGTTTTGATTTTTAATATATTGTGAAATAAATTTTTGATAATATTATATTGTATTGTTGAGTGCCGTTGAGTTGTCGATTCCAAAGTTTAATTGGAAATCGTTAGCACATCTGCTATTATATGGAGATTCGACCTGAAACTCTCACTAAAGAACTACAGAGGAAGCAAGTTTTACTAGGCGTTTATGTTGATTCGTTTTATCTTCAGCGGAAGTGAAAGGCATGGATCATGTCAGTTAAAAATTGGATAAAGCAGTAAGATGTACAAAATAACGTGCTACATCTATTATTAATTATATTCTAATTTTCCCCTTTTTTCAGTTTTTCCTGTCGTTGATGTAATGGTTGTTATTTCCGATTCCAGTATTTGTTTCAGAAATATTATGGTAATTTTACAAAAAATAGAAAGTTTCTTGTGTTATTTATTGTTGCGTTATTATTTATTAAAAGTTATTATTTTTAAGATTATGAACCGTATTTGAACAACGAGGATTTTAATACGATTCAAACAGTATATACATTATAGAAGAAAAACTCGTCAGGTCAAATTGAGATAATTTTTGACGACCTTAACGGACATGGAAAAGGTTAGGTATTTTCAACACCTTTGTGTATATAAGCTACGGATCACTTCACACATACTCAATAGTGTTCGTTAAGTCACTAGCTTTCGTGGTAGTTAGTATTTTTGAGAGTTCAGAATCTGAACAAAAAATTATTTTTCATTCGAAAATGAGAATGAACTTGTTAAGAATAGCTTTTGTTGTAGACAATAAAAAACCTTATATTTAATCCCTTTTGTGTTCAACTTAAGAAATACTATAGAAATATGAATATTATTCTTTAAAATGTAAACTTCTTCAATTTCCGCCCAAAAAAGGTCCTGGAATTTTAGCAATATTTTTCAATTATTATATTCTTTATCTATTATTTTAATCATTATTATTATCTGACAGTCATAATTACCATTTAAATGTGGTTATTGAAATATTGCTAGGCTTTATCTACCATTATTTAGGAATGGAAACATTTATTTTTTGATAAATTATAGGTTTACCCTAGAAATTTGCATGATACGGTGGTGAGCTGAAATAATAAAAAAATATTGAAAACCGCTGTTATCTTTATTGAAAAACAAATTATCCAAATTTAGAGTCAACAATGATACGTTAAGTTGCAAAATCAATTTTTAGGAGGTGATAGGAGGGATATCACCGGAAGAAAGGTAATAAGCCTTTGAGAAAATATACCACTAAGTGAGAACTAATAACTTATCGAATTTCTGCTGGTCTCTAATTTTTTTGATATAAAACGAACATTGACTGAGTTACTAATATTAGTACTTAAAACCAAAGATACAGATTGGCGGAAAATTTGTGACAAAGAAGCAGGTTTAAATGAACTGATAAACATTTATATTCAGTTTCAGTATTTGAAATGCGAAAATACTGAACAATGCAGGTAACATTTATGTACCCACCCATAATAGAGATTATATATTGCGACAAGAATAAAGGTTTGGAGACACATTGGTTTCTTATAGCTGTAGCTCACGCAATCGAACCGGACAAGGAGAGAGTAATGCGGGAGAGGATATTGTAACTTTTTAAAATAATATATAATAAAAATAATTTGATAAAGTGTAATTAATTTAGAACCTTAAGGGTCGCCAGGTCTCCACACTGACACCTATTTGGCACTGCAATACCTAGTCCACTTTTGGAAAGAAATACAGATATAGTAAATAGAACACAACACGTATTACTTCAGTGTACGCACAACAAACAAAACAAACGTCAGAAAAAGATAAGAGAATCCCCAAAATTTTAAAATTATGGGTGCACAAGAAAACATTTAAATTTGGTTACTTTAACAGAAAACACTCGCTTCTGCGCTTGTTGAATTTCACTCTATCTCAAATGTCGTTTGGATGGGATTTAATTAGATTAACATATTCAGTTTTCAATGTCGGATTCATCTGTCTTCTATTTAACACCATTCAGAGTCCATATCGCAATCACGCTATTTCAGAAGTGTACAAGATAACCTAAGAATCTAAAAGAAGTAGAAAAACCATAAATTTTTTATGGTTATTTTAGAAGCTTATTCCAGAATATGATTTGATAAAAAAATACAAATTACGAAATGTATTTAGTTTTGTTGTTGAAAAACAAAAACGTAAATGCTAAAATGTGTCGCATATTCGATTTTTTACTGTTACTACCTGTTCCAATATATGTTACAAATAAACCTAAGAACAGGGTAAGATGTACCATCGTATTTCTAAAAAGAACATGTTTCATATTCAATTTATGTCTCCTGCCTGAATGGGGCAAAGTGTTTTCTTTATGTGAGAGGTATGCATTTTGGCTCTCTTAAAACAGAATTATATTATATATAGCATTGGAGAACGGGACTATTAAAAGATCGAGCGTATTATAATCAGACAAATAATGGACAAAAATAAATAACTAAATTAAGCATCAATTTTCTTTAACACGACAAATGGAATTAAATAGACCCATAGCACTCAATAAAGAATCTTTAAAGCAAATAAGCAAACATTAGAGACACATACAGAACGGTGAGAGCAAAAGGAAATCCATATGTCCCTATTTCTCTGAGAGTTATAATTTCCCAGTTACAGTTCAAACTACTTGTCGAGGGCAAAAGGCCAGGTGGAGTTGGAAGCGAGAGTAACGGTGGTGACCGGTGTGGATTACACCAATTTTTATGGCTGGACTTGAATCCCTGCATCCGATGGGAGTACGGTTACAGCGCTACATTACGTTTCTTATCGCGCCACAAAAAGAGTGCTGGGGCGGGCATTGGGTGGCTCAGGCGCTTAGGGAAAGAGAACGCGTTGCAGAAAGAAGGGAGGATAGAGATGTCAAACAACAAGCGCAACTAAAGGAATGCTGAAGAAAGAGATACAGATGAAAAAAGGAGACTTACGGTGAAGAGAAGAAAGAAGTTTATGGACTGAAAATAGAAATGAGAAAGAATTTTTAATTGACAATTAGTTACAGTGAAGGAAATAAAGTAATAGTTGAGGAGAACAATGATATGAAATCCATAGGATTTGAGTAAAAACAACAGGAAGAAACATGACGTAGCCTAATATGAGAGGTTTTAGGGGAAAAGACTGAGATATCATTCCTTTCGACTGAAAAGATAATGGTAGAAGGATTCGCATCAGCGACGAAGATGAAAAGTGTCTCCTCCTTTGAAACTTCCATTTCTGAGACACGTTCCAGAGGAAGGAGAGGTGAAAGGTACAAGTGTGAGGGAAAGGCGAGAAATTAGGGAAAAGGAAGGTGTGTGATAGCCGACACTCCGTTGGCTAAACGGACCTGGATTCCCATCCACGAAAAATAGCGCCCTTTGCCCTTGAACCTTCATTATTCCGGGAGATTCTACGTCCTTTCTCAAACACCTTCGCGATGGTAGTTCCGGCTTCCGGTTCCGAGGTTACTCACTGCTCACGGGCACAATCCATTAAAGAAACGAGTGGATTTTGACATGCCGACCAAGAACGATAAGAGAAGAGAAGTAAGCAATCATGTCATGAAATGTCGATTTCTATGTTGGAGGGAAATCTTTTCAACTTTAAATTCAAGAAAGCGGACTAACACCGAAATATGTAAATAAATATTTTATTGAAACGAAACTCTTGTGATTCGGTTATTTGCTTTCATATTTACGAGTACAATGCTACCGTTTTGACAACGAACGAGTAATATCAATATGAATCACTTATGTCGTCGAAATGATACGCAGAAAAAAATCACAAGTATTAAAAATATTCAATCAACAAGAACTTCATTTATATACATTAGTAAACTTGAAAATATCGCGTCGATAAGTAGTTCGTTGGTTTATAAGTACAGTATACAAGTTCATAAACATGTCATTCATATTTTCGTCATACGGCTCATTATTTTTTATTTCATTTTATTCGTATAACTAGCTCATTATGGCTTTTACTTTTTCTGATCTTCCTTTCTTTGAATAAAAATAAAATATAACTATAATGTAAAATCAAAATAATTTTGTTTACTGGTTTTAAAAAATGTACAGCTTCCAAACTTAACTCGTTAATAATAATTCAATAATTCAAAACGTGATTGTTTACAATATTTTTAGTTTCACCTCTTGAAGGAAAAATAAATAAATCTTTGGGCGAATCCACCATTGAGCAAGCAGTGTTAAGTTTGCCGTGAGGGAAACGTGGCGATCTCAAAATCATAGAGACCGTCATCAATTGGCATAGCACACCATTTTACCCATAGGAGTGTTAGGAACTGAACTTATAGGTGCTAGTATATCGGACATCGGCCTATTCAATTAAATATTTTTACATGACTCTTCTTTCCCTCTCCACCTGTAGGCGATCGAGGGATGTTACCACATCTCAAATTGTGGCAGAACTCTGTCATTTCATCGGAAGTGTCACTCCGATGTATTACATGAAGTCCAAATTTATTAATTAAATGTTGTGTATTACATGAAGTTTTTTTAGTATGCAATACAACCGTAAAAGCAATATTTAGCTTGAAATAGATAGGAAAATAATTTATTTTAGCTGCATTTCCACATATATTCACCATTGCAATTGACTTGAAAACTATTTTGCAGTTTATGTGTACCAGGCAGAGGGAGAATAAAGCTTTTGTAAACTGAAATTAAAGATATAATACTGATACAATTGATAGAAGAGCGTAAAATTCACTGTAGAGACGAAATTGCGTAATTGTGTTCCTACAACGAAATTACATTTACGAAACACGTATCAGAGTATTTATAAGACTGAAATATCTCAAAATGTCTCAAAATAATATTAAAGAAATTTGCAATAAATAACGTCAAATATATTAAGTATTAAGACCATCTAGTTGCTCAGAGCAAAAATAGAGATAATTTTAAGTTTTTCACTTTTTACTTTCTCATTGCGTTGTATATAGAAATAATTGTAATAACCAAAATATTCGATCGCGAGATATTTACTGGAATATTTGTACATGCCTTTTGCGCGTGTTTTGGACGAAACAGAATTGTGTTTTTGAAGAATATGATATTGCAGAACTGTCTTTTGTTATACTTGTTATAGAAGGATAACAGTTATCTGCGTTTCAGTAGAGACCTTTGGAGATAACCATATCCATTTTCTCAAGAATGTGATGCGATTTCTCCGCGGAAGCTTACGCGTCATATTTGTCAAGTGCTGAACTATGTGTAAAGTAATTTTTAAGGAATAATACTTTTGGAGAGAAACTTCTCGGAATCAATCTTTCTTCACATAATGATGACAGGATGTTACAGTAAGGCGAGTGAATGGTGTATTAATCACATTTGTTGAATAAGAGTTTTCTAAATTAACTAGGTGTTTGTATTTTCAATAAACGGGTGTTTTTAAAACACCTGTCAATGGAATTTTATGGACATCACTTTTATTTTCATAATGATTATTTTATGTAACATTTCTGAGAGTTTTATAACATTTCTGTAACATTTCAATCTTCTGTTGATTAGTTCCTGATATTGCTCTGCTTGCTTGTTTGCTTGCTTGCTTGCTTTTCCCGTCACTGGCTTGCGCTGCCTGATGTAGAAATAAGAACTGCAACCAGGGGTCGCAGCGCAGGAGACCGTGTGTTTTAAGTTGACAGTAGTACGTTCGTCGAGAATGGGGAAGTGGACTGAAGTAGTAATGAGAAAATGCCCCATTACCTTCGAAAGTTCAAAAGTAGTTCATTAGTGTAAATTGGTATAAAGCAAATTTGGAAAAAATAAAAAATAGGGCATTTTAATAGACTAGTAAAAACACATTGTATCGAAACAAAATTTTTGGATTAATATTTACCAAAAAACTGGCTACTGCAAGAATCTTAACATCTCTCAACAAAGTTATGAGAACTCTTCCGGATGGACCAAATATGCTTTATGTAGCAAAGTGCTATATAAAATTCCTTACATGTAGTAAATTTTTTGTGTACAATTTTGCTACAAGATTTTCATGCATGTAGCATATGTTATACAGCAAATTCTATGTTTAATGAATGTTTCACTCAACGTTTTTCAACGTAGTGTAAACACCTTAAGGTCACTGCTTCCCTGTATTTTCTCGATGTATTTTTGTTGTTGTACACTCATACATATTTTTTCGTCAAAATCAATTCGGGTAGTTCGAATTTATACTTTACATTAATTCCAATGATTTGCTATTATATTTGATACATCCAATTTTAACAGCCATGTGAGAACCTTAAGGTAGATTGAACATCGTAGACCGAAGTGGCTAACACAACCATTTGTTGAATGAAAAAAACCGTTAGTTATCAATTTTAAATTAAGCAAGTGATATAAAAAATAAATCATGAAAAACAAACCATCGAAAACTGCAATACACTATATGTTTTATATAAATAAAACAATTTTATTCCAATAATGGTCTTCAGTATGACTTGCACGCTACAGTAATCTGTTCAACTTCGGCTATGTTCGATTCTCGCTACTCCCACAATCCCTACTCTCAGCTGCTGTCATGTACTCTCAGCTGTGATCGCTGTGATTGACTGTTCTTATAACTCTAAAGTTTATTTTGAATTGTGAATAAGAATAGATACAAGCAAACAAATAGTTTTTCATGATGAGTTTTAATTGCGGAGCCAATGAACGGTTCGGAAAAAAAGTGTTTATTATGTTACATTCAAACTATTCTTGAAATATATTTGGTCGTAATGTATTTGAAAGTAATTGTTGCGATATCAATTGATGACAGTTTGCGTTCTGACGCTATGAATGTATGCCTTTATAAACTTTGCATCCACATGTTTAAATCTAATGTACAATTCATTCGTAAGTAATTAATCATAACTCATTCAGTTCGGTATCATTTCTATTTACATTTTGTAAGGCTGTAATTCTCAGAACGTTTTATAAAAAATTATATAACTGTAACTGCTGTAATTTCAGAACGTTTTGTATAAAAAATTGATTCATAACAAGTAACGTTTGTTACTAATTAATATTACATGAATTGATGGAAAAAAATTTGTTTGCAAAATTTCAAAGAGTAAAAAAATATTTAATGACATAACATTTATTATTATTTATAAACATTAAAATAATAAAATTATTTTTAAAGAATGGTATATTTAACCAAAACATTTTAATATATATTAATTTCATTATAAAATTATTTATCATCGAAAGCTCCCAATTTATTTATTAATTACTTAATTCAGTTTATATAATAGCTTATCAATTATTTAGAATGTTTTAAATTGCTTGACAAGTCTAATCAACATGGTGTGAGAAATTCTAACTTCGCACACTCCCGAATGAAACGAAACAGAATCAATGCTTAATGATGTATACTGCGTAATGGCGGCAACATTCTGGTTTTACCGCGTTTTTCTGCTGTTTTCGGTTAATAACTGTTTATTCCATCGGATAATTTTGTTGATTTGTGAAGTTTTTTTTTCTTCAATGAATATCCAACATGTACGATAGTTTTTTGTTCATTTCACAGCCTAACTTTTTCACAATTTTAAAAATACATTTCGTTCCAGGCAGTTTGAGAGTTGTCGCCATAAGAGCCTATGTAACTTTATTTGCAATTTACTCGGAAACAAGTCGGTAAATGCAAAAATTTTATTAGACGCTTTTATAGCGATAACTAGTTTCGTTCGATTAACCAATGAAAGGCAATTAACCGGTATCGCTTTGACGTTCAATCTACCTTAATTTACTCTCGTTTAATAATTATCATTGGGTCGTATTTCCTATATCGAGCGTTAACCAATTAATGATGATTCTACTATTTTCACGCTCTTTATTTGCTAGTCCACGACGCCTATTTGGTTATAATTCTCCCATTTCATGTGACCTCCGCTCCAATTGCCTCAACGAGGTAGAAGTTCAGAAGCAGTGAGAACTCCACGGCTAATTGCGCCAGGCGTAACTTGACCTTCACTCGCCCGCAAGTTATCTCCTGCGCTTCATTCTCATTAACTCACCTATTTGTACCTATTACAGATAATAATTATTGGCAAGCACGGTGTGCAATAAGAACGTTACTCCAATTTTTCCATTTACTTAGTATTACATATCTTACGCACTAACAATATGCATCAAAATATATGCCGCTTAAAGTTCAGTCTTGACATATTTTGATTCTTTTAAGACTCTTTTAGATTAATTTAAACTGTATTTACGGGTATTTAGGATTGTCTATTTATTTTGTAGAGAAACAACAACTAAAATTTATTAATGATTGCTAATTACTTAGGAATATGTCAAGAGACTTGTGAGTAATGTTAAATATACTATTGAAAGTATGGCAATTCGTGAGCGTGGCATTTGTTGGGCAGGGCGGGTAAATTTCTCTATTCAAATATGCTGGCTACGTAGACGCGTCACAGCATATGTTGCTATTAATGAAGAAAAGGTTATAAAATTAGACTTTGAAATAACTGCTGAAATAACTTTGTAATAAATCAAGGTGTAAATTCATTGGGTATCTCAGTCTTCAAACAAATATGAAATAAAACCACTCAGTTACCACAATATCTATTGGTAGCAATTCTAGGAGCAATAATAATACAATGAACTCCAAGGATCGCAATCTTACTGAAGACACTCCCTCCAACACCGAAAATATACGGGTTCTATGCAAGTACAGTAGTAACCGGTCTCGGATTAACTTAGGTATTCCGTGCGTTAGGACTTAGCGTCGACGTGTTCGCATCTCTACTCGTGTGCATTGTGTTAGAGTAGTGGGCAGAACAGGGGAAGGGAGGAGTTCCCGCAGTTTGATTCACCTCTTGATTCCGAGTCTCTCTCTCTATGAATCTATATGAGCATACCTCTTTCTTTCTAAGAATCTGTTGTTTTTTTCGTGTTCGTTTACGTGTGTATGTATATAAAGTACAATAAAATGATTTGCAGTGACGTCTCATTTTCTTGTTTATTCGTGTTAACCTGATTAATTTTTAGGTTCTTTTTGATCGAAAATCAATTTTTCACGGGAACGTCGGATAAACCGGCCAAACAGGTAACCGGTCAGGGCTTCGGTCCCGACGAGACCGGTTAAGAGAGGCTCTACTGTAGATCCTACTGTACTTGTTTTACTTGATATGCTAATTGAAGAGAGTAAACATAGTGTGATTTTCTTGAGTCATAAATATCGAAAACCTGTTCTGCGTGGCAGTACAATATGTCAGTTTTCGAATCTTCAACCAAATTTATCGTTCTCATATCCTTGTTTACAAAATCTAACTTTCCTCTCGCTTAGAACATTTACCTTGAAACAATATCCTGATGTGGGAGAGTATCAGAGAGAAATTATTTCACAGCGCACACATCAAACATTCAAGAGAATTTCCACTGATGCGGATTAAATACAAAGTAATAACGGTTTTGTAATAACAAATTAAGATAAAAAATTAAAGAAACTTTTGATAACTTTTCCTAAATGTACGTTGATTTTCGCATGAACTATTCTTTAGGTCAATGTTTTGAAACATTTAGATCAAATGCATCGAAAGAATGCACATACGCAACTCACTTATCCTTTTACTCAGAATCACTATGCACAGATGGACGGACGAATGGACGGAATTCTGAACAAACTTTTGTGGTTTCATGGAAACTCATGACGTGTGTTTCCCTTAAAAAACTCACAATCGAAAAGCTTCACGTTTACGATACTTTCGTATTTCGAAGAAAGGATAATAGGTTCCTACTGGTAATCTTTATAGGTATACATCCCTTTTCTTTACAACTGAAATTTACGCCGGAAACTCCACACAGAACTTCACCCACACAAGTTTTTACTGTGAAATTGTATTTTCTTTCTACAACTTTGAAAGCATTTGAAGGAGACTACAAAAGAATTATTATTGATCATATTAACTGCGTAATTTATGGTTTAAGGCGAGGTGTTTCCTCCAAAAATGGAATAACATTAAGCTTTAGGAAAAATGAGATGATATTCATGGTTTCAGTAAGATATCGGTGGCTGTACTTCCAAACATGACAATTAGTAAGGTCTACGAATATTATTTTTCCGTTAAGTAAAAATGCACATTTTACTGTAACGAAAAATAAGTTTGTCATTTTCATAGTTGATGGTAGCGCAAGAGCGCGCCATTCACAGTGATGTTTAGACGCGCGGAAAGATTAAGAAGCGACAACGAAAATTAGTTCGCGTAGGTATAAAAGGGGCGCGTTTGCTGCGCTGGGGGTCTTTTCTTTTGTCTTGCTTAATTGCAGTCGGTGACTGGTGTGAATTGTGCGGTGACTGGTAAAGATATTATTGCGCACTTGTTGATTTCTGGCACGGCTACTTTGATTAAATGTAGAAACGTAATTAGTTTATTGTGTGTGGTAAAATGAAGATATACTGTTAATAAGTTGTTTCCAAAACAACTGTTTAAGAAGCAACTGTTTGGTTATGTGAGAAATCATCATTGTTTTTGCTTTAAATTGTTTCCTCTGTTCTAAAGGAGAAGTTATGTCCTTAACTGATACGTGAAGTTTTCGTAATACCAAGAGTGAAACCAAGATTCTCCAACCTATGCTGTGTTGTTAGGGTTTTGTGAGCGAGTGTTGAACCTGTGGCATTGCCCTTTGGTAGCGGGTTTTCGCAGAGGAACTAGTACAAAAGAGGATCTGTGAATTTGTTTGTTGTTAATATATTGTTATTCTTATTTTGTGTCATATTTATGTGGATGATCAAACCTTCATTTTTCTACCGACCAATATCTTCCTGCTGTGCTCGAGGCCAGTACCGGGGAGATTCCGGTTACAGTACATCGCGCTGCACACAGTACCGTGTCGTAGAGAAAGTATAAGGGCTTTTGACACTGAATTATTATTATTCGGGTTTTAGGGCTCGCCAACATCTAGGTCATTAGGTCATTAGAGACCTGGTCCTGTATTTCACCATTAAAAAGTCGAAGAATATTCTAACTGAAAATTATCTCGTAAAAAAATTATCTAAAATTTCGTTTGGCAAAGAATAGTAACATAATTTTATGATAGTGATATTAGATCAACAACTGCATTAAATGTGTGTAATAGATGATGGTATGTTTGGTGGCTTCCCTTGGTTAACCGTGCAAGAAAAAATAAGACAGTGGTTAAACAAACATTGCACAGCTTACAGACACGTCACTGCACTAGTGACTCCTGGTTTACCTTATAGAATGACATGTATTCTGTTATTCTGAGGGCTTTTGATTAAACGTGATAAACATCATGTATCTCAAGCATTTTATTATAATGGAATTTACTTGTTGTGATACAAAATATAAATTTAAATTATGTATAATTTAGGGCTTTGAAAACGTGAAATAAATATAAAAACTATAACCAAGGATGCTGATAACAAAAAACGGGTATATATTTTATACAACAATTCCTTAAGTTGGATAGTGTTTTTTATTTTCATTCACGGTGGTAGCGGTGGATTGCGTGGAGGAAACACACACTCCCTTCCTTCATGGACTGCCTGCTAGTGTTAGTTTTGTTTTGAGGCGGAAACTGTCCTCCACAAATTAACGCAAAATTTTAAAAAAATCCGCATTAAATCAGATTTCTCTTTAATATGATTAGATGTCATGACAGTTTGGGTTGAGAGTTATCCCACGGAACTAATTTGGACGTGTTACAATCAGGCACCAATGAGAGAGCCTTACTTCTTAACGTGTCACAAAACTATCTATTATATTTCATTTAAAACGTTTTAAATTTATATTTACCAGGGGTTTTACAACTAAATGTTGAAATTTGATTTTAATCAAATGTTGTTTAATCAATAATGCAAAACACGAGTTCAACCCATACTATTTTATCTTTAATTTACGCGCGATGAAAACCATCTAATTATGATGTGCATACAAATCGACATAAAATTAAACATGCTCAATATGGTTACATTTAGATTTCGTGTAGGTCTTCGGGGTCAATTTTTATTCTGCCGCAATCTCGAGTATCTATAGTTATCCCACAAGTATTTGAGGTAGGATTTTCTCTTCATTAAAAACAGGTTGCTCATGGGAAAATCTATGTTGACCATCGTTTTCACGGTACATACAAAATTAATAGCAAGAAATGAAATGATTACCCCTCAAGTACAAGTTAGGAACCATTTGCAGACTCTTTCCACTTCTCATCCACTCCTTTTTCCTCTCTCAATGCGTTGTGAGTTCACAAGACCTATTAATTCGACGTTATTGGGAGGCGACTGAAGTCAGTGGTGCCGATTCCACCCCCGCCTCCGGACCCACCACTCTTCACATCTCGGAAGCTACGTCCATCTTCGCTTCTCACATCATTCCTCCTGTTTCTCGTATCCTTACCTCTTTCGCTTTCCCTCTGATTCATACACGCGCTTTCTTTCACAGTAGATGAGTATGGCTGTTCTTGTATCCCTCACGTAACAGCCCGTTTATGCTTTATCCTCATACGATAATATTCCTTATTTTTCTAAGTGACTCGCGTCATCCGTAGCCCATCCCATTGATGTGGTAGCGTTAAATTTCTGTCCATTCCCCCTTCCACAATGGTGGTAGTGCGAGTTCCCGACCTTTTCACCATTGTGCCACCTTTTACACCCCTTCAAGATCTCCATGGAGCCTCCCTTCACTTGCCTACTCCCCGTCAGCTTCCAGCGTCATCATCTACTCCTGAATCCGTACGACTCCACCAAACTTTTCCCCGCCCACCTCGTACGTAAGTCCTCCTCTGACAAGCTTCTCTGGGAATATTGCAGCCGTCAGCCCTAGCTTCGTAAGTTAACACGATAAGAAGTTGCACGCGGTCGCTTCGCACGGCAGACTGCACGAGAAGGTGGGCAGACAGTTGGGATGGGGGTGGGAAGGAGGATAGAGGGTTACGCAGAAGTTGCATTCGATGCAATCCAATAGAGCGCCTCGCCAACTACGTTTTAGACCCGTTAAGTCGTATTTTGGGTGATATCCTGCTTGGTTGTAAGTGGCAGGAGTCTGGAGTGGTATGGTTTCTCTTTTGGAAGATATATCAATTTTAAACCACTCTCGAAAGATAATCTGCAAAACAATGCCTGACATTGTAAAACATTGACTATAAATTGACTTATTTAACTGTTTCGATCACTTGGTTTATAGTGCAGGACATAGTTTTGCATTATAAACCTCATCAAATGACAAAACCTAATATAATTAAAAACATTCTTAGAACTTTCCTGATTTCACTCGGTTCCTTTATTTTAATAGCTAAGTATTTCAAGGAATTTTCCAATTCTTGACGGTTCAATCGATTTGCTTTCTAACTTTTGTAAGTTATTCATGTTTCTGACATCACGGATGATTTTAGGACATTTCTATGAATTAATTCTTTTAACGTAATGTAATTTTGTTGATGTGTATCGAAAAATAAATTTATGCTACCAAGGTTTTGATTTTCCATTTTTTGTTCTTAATTAAATATATTTTCTCCTCTAACTTGTTACCTTGCGTTTGTGTTTCTTTTTAAAAAGTGTTCTCGTTGCATTAAGTAAATTTTTAACCTTATGATGTCAAAGTAAAAATGAAATAATATAATTCAGAAATTTACATTTAATTATTAACGTAGTATTAATTCTGAATCCTCAAAATTAATCAATTTTTTCTCTGTTTAAACGCTGATCCAGTAATTGTGGGAAGAGGAGATGCTTGCCCTGTCGAGGCATTTTATAATTGAGATTTTTTCAAAATATGTGACTCCTATCATTTCTCTCTCCTCTGTCGGGAAGAACAGGCATTGACAATTTTGCTACCCCCGTCAAGAAGCGGTTTCAGGTAGCTTGTGAACCTAATCTGCAATGTATAAATTATCTCTATTTCAATAAATGTTTTCCTCTTTATCACTAAATGTACCGACTACTTTCTTCTTAGTTCCCATCTCCTTGCATGGGGAACTGTAAATTTTACGATAAAGAAAAATAGAAGAGAATCATATTGAAAGGCACTCATCAGGATATCATTGATCTAACCCTAACATCAAAAGATTTCATGCCACTTACTCTTCTCTTTTTGTGAATTTCCTTTTTTTCTCCTTAACTCCTCAGAAAACAACGACTCATATCATTCAGTTGTATATTTCTCTAATTTAATATGTAAATAACCCTCAATTTTTCTTTGTCCCTGTACATGAAATCTGAGCAAACTCTTCATCTCCCCACGTTGTACAGTAATGGAATGTGCATTCAGTTCTCTCAACTCTCCACAGAATTCACAAGCGGTCGTTGCTGCTTCAGATTTAATTTCCTCACTACCTATCCTCCACTCGAAATCGCATTAGTTTGCGCAGAGCTTTCATTCCTAGAACTTAAACATTGCCTTTCGAAGCGTGAATTTAAAAACAGATCTTGCGATCTACTCTATCTGTATCTTGTTTCAACTAGATCTCATCTTGCAATGAGTATTATAAAATCGAATTTTCTTCAAACTATTTCAGGGTAATCAACTGATATTTACATATCTTTGCACAGTGTATTTTTGCGTATCTTCCTGTAGTAATGTGGAGGAAGCGTTGTCTCTACTGATAGTGGAATTCTTCTTGAGCTGGAAAACGTTTTTGCCTTGACATTTGTGGTTTCTTTGTTGAACAATCATTTTTGGTCCATTTTCAAAATACTCAATTTGAAATGCATTGAGTACATAACAGTGTACTCATAAAAGTTATTTGCTACAACAAAGTTAAATGTTTTCTTATCACTTCCAATCTCCAAGTTTGCAATCCTCGCGCCATTGAACTTATGTACACAATATGAAGAAAATTTAGTATCCGGTAACTGACATATAATTTACTTTTGGAGAACTATCATGCCTTTACATCTCGCTATTCTAGTTTACAATATTATTAATTCCTTCACATTGGTTAAAATATGGTCAATTTTTCCACTTTAATTATTTCTCCTTCACATGTCTCGTATTGTGTTTCCCCTGAGTATTTTATTCTGAACTCACTGCAACTTTTCCGAACTGTTACACCACAATGTTACACCACACCACAAGCCCAGATGCGGTGTGGGTATTTTTTGGGTAGAAGCGGGATTCAACCATAAATATCACAACCCTTATGGTAGAGATCGCTGCCAACAGCTTGGTTTCCCAAGCAATCAAACACACGTGTAATAACAATCAAATATTCCTTTAATACAAGTTAAATTGAAATCTGCGTATTTACAAACTTGAACGAACTCTCAAATCATAAATACAAGTATGAATTTGTCATTACACAGTTAATGCTATCTGAAAGCATCAATTACACACAGATATGAATACTGGTGTTAACAATTAATTCGGAAATCTACCCACATCATCCGAATCTCAAAAATTTACAAGTTGCTATCCCGAAATAACTCACTGTTCCAAGTTACGTCATTCGCGCCTAATAGCAATGTAATTGAATTACCGCAGCAATTCTCAGTGATTTGACGACCAATACCAGCCAGGTCACATCTCAGAACCCGGGTACTTCCTAACACTCCGCAGAAGTCTGAAAGTCTGAAAGTCTCCGAGGATCTTCAATTCTCCCAATATNGCTTCTGAGAACACTGTGTCTTTACCGATATGCCAGCGTCCTTCTCGGGATGGCCATTATTTCAGCATCCGGTGGAAATTTTCCATTTATAACATTCTTTCTTTAGGGATTTTTTCGGCCTCGCCTCGGTGCACATGGCGAACAAGTCCCTCTCACAGAAATATTACAAGATAAAGGAAAGGCAAGCACTGCTCACATCCTTCGGACGACATTCTTCGGGCGCATTGCTCGTTCCCAGAAAAGCAAGGGGATGGTCCCAGAAACAAAGAATGGGAAGGCGTCAGTGGCGGTCACTTTTCCTTAATCCGAATCTTCCGGCTTCTTTTCACAACGACGCTCCCACTTTTGCAAAGGCATAAAAATAACATTTCACAAACGGGTAGAATGTCTGGGTTGTGATGTTACACACAATAACAGTAATTTTTATAGTGAGTATATGTAAACTATCTTGTAATGATGATTTCTTCTTTTTATGATCTAATGCACTTTATAGAAAGCGACTCGCTTGCGCTCACTGGGAGGGAGTGAGGGTAGCGCACTTTTCAACTCACGCCCTATTCAACTTACGCATGATTCAACTTTTCTATCTGCGCGGCGGAGGGTCAAGGTGTGGTGATGTGGGCGGTATTCCGCAGGGTTGGACAAGGAAAAAGTTTACAGACTACCGTCGCCGTCGACGTGAGAGCCTTCTAAAGAAATATAAGAGATATTTCTCTAGACGTACAACTTCATATTTATATTTCCTTCTCCATAGTAACAGTTAATCTACGAAAATAAATATATTTACAAATATACACGGTATATTGCTAATTATCCAATGAAAATATATTAAAGAATTTTTTTTTCTTAAGCAAGAAACACTCATTCTTCCTTGATTCAAAAAAAAAAATTGTAAACCAGAAAATAATAGTTCTAACTATTAACTTATTTCTGGCTTTGGATGTTCCAAATATCATTTTCTGCAACATAAAATGGTTCCAAGAAAAACCAAACCAGAAGATATCCATCACCAGTAAAAAATATAAATTCCATAACAATCTTCTCCTTTCGGAAATTTCTAAAAATTTGTTGTTTTGTACCTGCTGCTATACAAGAGCAATAACCCTTCAAGACGTTCATGACTCTATTACTTAGTCTCTGTGTTGATGAACGAGCAAGTCAGTCGATAAGTCACAACGGCGTATTATGTACAGAAATTGCGAAAATCTTAAGCAACTCCATCCACATCCCTTCGCTCACGTAGACCTCCAAATCTTATATATTTTCTTTGCATTTGCACGTCTTGTTTTTCTTCATTTAACCTTTTTCACACAACTTTTCTAACTTCACTTTCTACTAACCACACTACACAAATTTCTTATTCTTACTTTTCTTACTTTATTGTTCTTTCTTTCCTTAGACATACTTCATTCTATTTCCCTTTATTTATATTATCCCTTCATTTATTCTTGTTTTTATTACATATTTTTAACTACCTTTTTTTCCTATTTTCAGTTTCTCATTTTCCTTTTCTCTCTTTATCAGTACTCCAAAACTTAATTTATCCGTCTTTTTCCTCTCATGCGTGCATTCGTACATTTACTTCGCTGTGCTCACCATGTTGCAGTTGAAAGGTTTTAGATTTTAAAGGATGTTTCTTCGCATAACCCTTGCTCATACAAGCACCGCAAATTGAACATTTTTCCTCATACAATCCTCCGCACCTCTCCCCTCAGGAAACAAACACGTTCACATTGAGTGCTCTACACAATAGTCTCCAGAACCATTTTCCTCAGTCTCTATTTGTGGCTCACGTAAAAACCCAATTCCTTTTGTGCCATCATAGTGAAATAATGGAAATTCTTTCAAATCAGCATTTGCACGCGTTACTCGCCAGTGAAACATGGCTGAAAATTTCCTTAAACTCGAATTTAGTTGACGTTCCTGGTTATCGCTTTCTGCGCGCTGACAGGAATAGAAAAGGCGGTGGTGGAGTTGGCATATATCTCCGTGATGACTTAAATTATAAAATCATTTTCACTTCTGAAGACAATCGAAATTGTATTGCAGAATACTTATTTGTAGAAGTGGAATTACTGAACAAGAAATGTCTTTTAGTAATTGTATACAATCCTCCTAAATGCGGTAGTGTCTATGATTTAGAGGAATTATTCTCATCTTGCGAAACTGAATTTGAATCCATAATAGTTATGAGTGATTTTAACTGCAGTCTCGCTCATATGTCTACTAATCACGCCATCACTTTTACTCGTTTTTTTTCAGTATGAATTTAGAAATTCTACCTCTTAACCCCACCCATCACACAAAAAAATCTTAGACATGGATTGATCATATTATTATGTCAAATCCAGAAAAAGTACGCTTTCACGGACAATTTCCTGTTTTAAGAGTTTCGAAGCACGATCTTATTTACCTTTCGTACAGTCTTAAATGTCCTCAAAAGTATAAAATGTCCTCAAATAATTCAATACCAAGATTATAAGAACATGGATAAAATGCTTTTTTCTTGAAGAACTTCGCCTTCCATGGCACCATGTATATCAAGAGCCTTCCCTTGACGGTAGTCTCAGTTTGTATAGAATTAATAAATTCCTATATAAATCGTCATATACCGTTCAAGAAGGCACGTGTAACACGTCCCCCAGCTCCTTGGATAACGACTGAAATCCGAAAATTAATGAAACAGAGAAATATTGCTTACTGCATTGCTCACCGTACTAAAACAGAAACGAACCGAAAAAAATTATAAATTCCTGAGAAATAAAGGAATGAGAAAATTAAATATTATCACGACATATTCGGTGCAAAACGAGACAGTATATCGCTTTGGAGAACGTTGAAAGTATTGAATTAGGAAAAGTAAAAGTTCCGTATAATATTAATATACCTCTTGACAAATTAAATGATCATTCTGTGAACCAGCACCGTGTCTAGCTCTTTAATTGAAACAGTTCCAAGTAATTGCATAATCAAGATAGTACCATTAGGGATTCTTGTTATTTTTCCTCTGTTAATCAATCTAATGTTCTGAAATTAATTATGAGTTTTAAATCTAACGTCACGGTATCTGACAACCTAAATGCAAAAATAATAAGAATATGTTGCGACTTTGCTCTTCCGGCAGTAACAGAGATTATTAATAACTCTCTCTACAGTGGTGCTTTCCCCACGGAAAACTGCTTTCGTACATCCTATTCCTAAAACAACATAACCTAAGCAACCGAATGAATATCGCCCTATTAGCATTTTACCCGCTCTCTCAAAGGTACTAGAAAAAATTGCCCTCAAGCAAATAGAAGACTTTATTTTCTCTAATAATATAATGAATGAATGTCAATCGAACAGGTAAAAGCACTGGGACAGACATATTAAGTGTTATTGAAGATGTTCATAATGCAACTGATTCAGGAAATATTACTGTTTTAGTTCTTCTTGACTTTAGCAAAGCATTAAATTCGGTCGATCATGATATTCTTCTTGCAAAATTAAGATCACTGGGATTTGCAATGCCGACTGTATATTGGTTCTCGGAATATTTAACAAATCGTAAACAAATAGTCGTAACTAATAATAGACAATCGGCAGCCCTCCAGACAAAAAGAGTAGTAGTACAAGGAAGCGTTCTCGGTCCTTTAGCTTTTCTGTTGTATGTGAACGATGTCAACTAGTCTCTTAGTTATAGTAAATTTCAAATGTATGCTGATGATTTGCAAATAAGCGACACGCCAATTAACATAAGATCGGTCACTGAACGCATAAATACAGATTTGTTTTTGTTGTAATTCATTATATGTTCTACTTGGGATATTTTTGATCTGAAAACTAATGGAAGACCAAACATATATAGTGCATACTAACACGATAATTATTTATGTCTGTCACCAGTTTAAAACACTCTATATCTCGTAGTGGTGTTTGAAGAAATGGAGGATGCACTATACGAATACGAATATCGGTTGCAATAACAATAGTTCAGAAATGACTGAAGAACGTGAGAAGTAAATGAAAATGCTACTTATATTACTGTTTTATTTTTCGTGGCTATGCATAGGACTGTGGTGTTAGACTTCTGTAAAATCGAGTAACTGTCGGTAAATTATGGTGATTGAATGCTTAAGACCGGGCATAAGAAAGCGAACGGGGAGCGTACGTGGTGGAGACCAGGGGATGGCGTATGCGTGGGGCCAACACACGCAGTCTCCCTGCCACGTTAACGCCGAGATCCGTATCAGTGCGTGAGTCAGTCGGTGTCAAGTAATTGGTCCGAAGAAAACGCCAGAGCACGCAAGCACCAGCAACCGCAGCCATCGCTAGTACCAGTGGTGGGACTGAATCCAATTGCGTCATCAAGTCCTTAGTCTCTCTTACTTGACAAAACAAGTTCACACACACAATTCTTCGGAAATATTCCTCGAACAGACTCCCATGATTATTAATGTAAGAAGATAAATGATAAATCGAAAGAATATTGCTTCATGTCCCAGTTTTGTTCGCTTAGAAGACTTATTCATGAAAAATATTTATGTACATTAAAAAGTATTTCATATCTTCTTGTACAAAATAAACAACCTGAAGGTACGATTGATTGAAGAGTACTTTATTTTCTTCAACAATAATAATAATAATAATAATAATAATAATAATGATTGATTGATAATGATAATAACAACATATATTACGGAAAAGAAATTCTGCATGAAAATTTCGTTGGATTATGTAGAGCATGCCACACCTGCAATGAAACAATCCATCACATTTTTTTTATTTTTCCAAGCTCTTGCCCCTCTAGACTACACCTGCAGACACAGTCAAGTGGCAAAAATAATTCACCAAAAGCTAGCTAAAAACTTTAACTTGGTTGAAACAGTTACCCCCCTAATATAAATTCGATCCACCACCTGTCTTGGAAAATAGAAATGCAACTTTGTACTAGGATAAGCAAATTATTACATACAGAAGAGTAGATCATAACAAGCTAGACATAATATAGACAAATCTAAAAGAAAAACTTTTATTATTGATGTAGCTGTTCCTCCCACTAACGATTTAAAAAAGACAGAACAAACAAAAAATATCAAGCACTTAAGACAGAAATTCAAAAGTTTTGGAAACAAAATGAAGTATAATTATTCCCCTTATACTTTCAACAACTGGAGTCATTTCCAAAACAATGAAAGGGCATCTTGCAAAATTGCCATACACCAGAAATGTGCTGCCAGAAATGCAGAAATCCGTTATATTACAAAATATGTCACCTAACAAGGAAATGTCTTAATCTCGACTAAGACCAAATTTTACTTCCGGCTTTGCGTATAAGCCCGCCCCAACTACCTGTTTGAAGAGAGAAAAACCCAAGTGCACAACAAAAATAATCATAAAATGTCTTTATTTAGTGGCGAGACTCAGACCATGGGGTCTGCTCTGCCGTCTGACCACGCATGAAAATATACAATTTATACAGAAGAAGAAAAATTAACGTTTACATTTAAGTCTGGAAAAGCAAAGCAAGGGACCATCCCGAGAAACCTAAAGCGATTGAGGAAAAAACCAGCAAAACCCTCAATCAGGATGGCGGCTTAGGGTCGAACATGTTAATGTTAGAATATAACAATTATCATAATAAAATGATACAAATTTACAATTAAAACTTCATAAAAAAATTTAACATAACACTATTAGAAATATAAATATCAAGATAATTGTAATTTCTATAAACGAGTGAATTTGAGAGTTCAAAAAATAAAGGAAACATCATAGTGCGAATGAATGAAATGCAAAAAGCAGAAGAGAATACAGTACAACAAGACTTAAAAACATATAAAGATATTTAAAAATATGCAATTTTTATATAATTGTATAAAAATGATAAAAATAATTGATTCTAATTACAAATTGAACATAATATGTATAACTAATTGTTAATTTATAAAAAATGAATGTCTATATACAAATTCAGCGCGATGAGAAAGAAAATATAATTTTACGCTGCGCCAATTTTAAATTTTTTACTGTTTTTACATAGTACATAAGACGTAAATACCTTTTACACAAAACATAAACATTATACAGGTGATAAGGATTTTTGGAGTTGGTAAGAGAAGAGAGTGAAATATGGAGAAGTGAAAGAAGTGTTCGAGACAGGAAATGAGTGAGGAAGAAGAGAGAAGTGTATTGTAAAGTGACTGAAATGAATTATGTTGCAACCTCATGGAAAGATGTCGCTTCTACGAAGAGAATAAAGGAAGAGATTTAATTTGAGTTGGTAACTTGTTCCATGCTCGGATATACTTTACTGCAAATGGTTTACTGAAAAGGGTTGTGTTATGTTTTGGGATCGTGAGAAAGAATGAGTCTCGCGCGCGTTTTAATTTCAAAAACTGGAGACGTTCAGCTATTTCTTTTAAATGGTCGCTATGGAGGATCTTATACAGAAGGAGTAACATATGTAACGAGCGTCGTTTCCCAATGTGAGGATATCGGATTTTTCATAGAATTGTGAAACATGATCATGTTTCCTTAAGTCGAAAATAAAACGAATACATGCATTTTGTGCTATTTCTAATTTACGTTCTAATTTTCCCGTTACGTCTGTGAGCAATAAGTCACAGTAGTTAATATGAGGCAAGACTAGGGATTTGATAAGGGTTTCCCGTATAGGAGTTGGTAAAATATCACGTAAACATTTCATTAAATGAATCGAAGAGTACACGTTCCGACATATTTTATCAATTTGGTTTTGCCAGCTACGTGAGCTGTCAATACAGATGCCTAAATTTTTCACATTATTACACCATTTTATAGGAGTTTGGTCCACTCTGATGTCAGATAATTGTGCGTTTGTAATTTTTTTAGAGATTGGGTACTCGATAATATCGTTCGTGGGCGTATCGTAAAGAGTCAGTTTTGTATAAAAAGTTTCAAAATACTACAAATTAAAAAGTTGAGATAAAAACTTCTTTTGAATTTTTCAGATACCATCACCCATAATCCATTCCATCGTAACTCAAGACGTCAAAAATTGGGAGTCTATTGTATATTATTTTAATCTTTAATTAGAGTCAATCATACAGCAACATGAAAGTCCCTAAGAACGTGTGGCCAGCCAGATCAAATACAATCGATAGTCACGGAGACAAGAAAAACAACCTTTTCCTACGACCTCACAATTTACAGCACAACTAGTAAACAAAAGAAATATATTAATTTCTGCAATGCATTCCCTGCTATAGATTATAGGTACAGATGATAATTTCACTCGTTATCTGGACGATGGATGTATTCTGTTTTGCGATAATTGTCGAAGTTGAATTGTCGATGAAGAGACTTGATAAGTGTTTAGTTGGTGTCAGAACTTGCGTGAAGTTCGACAGAGTAGTAGTCGTGTAGTTTATTTGATGACGGAGTTGTTTGATGTTGACAAGGAATTGTTAATATAGATCTGGTTGCTGATGAGAACTGGTGAGGGAAGTACATCAGACGCTTAGCGCTCCAGGCTCATGCTGATTATGTGGAGCGGCCTTCAGTCCGAACCCCCCCTTGTCGAGTTCTTTACGCTCTTCCCGCTGCCCGCACACGATCCAGCCAGAGACCCACACAGTAGATAGATCTTCATATCAGGATGCGCGCAGCGGGCGAGGCACGGCCGCAGCGCCGCCCGGGCCGTAAAACCTCCTCCTCCCTTTTGTAATTCGCGCTCACACTTCTCTTTCTCCACCCTACGCCTTCTCTCTTCCCACGTATTCGCTGCCACCAGCTGTTTGCTGGCTTGTTTGCAACTCTGTGATGGTTATCTTGATTAATGAAAAAGGATTCATTAGAATAACAGATAAAAATTGTGAACAGTAATACCAACGTAGCAGTAAATTGTTGGCGGACATTTGTTTCAGGTGTGCAGTCGTTTCCTCTTATGTCTTTAAAGTCCATTTTGTTCCCCTAAATTCTTCAGTAAATAACGAAAGTTATCGGGTGGCATATGGTTAGAGTAGTGGCTATTAAAATACCTTATACGTATGAACTGAATGACAATAGTACCAGTTTTGCAACCTTCGAAAGTTTTTACCGCAGACGAATGAATAAATATCTACATGCCATATCCCAGGAATCGCAAGAAAAATGATGGTTCAAAGTATGGGGAACAAAGTTTTTTAAAACGGATTTGTGATATATATATATATATATATATANTTTATATATATATATATATATATATATATATATATATATATATATATATATATATATATATATATTGATGGTCAAACGGTAGTAAATATGCTCCAAGAAAATGGCTATGATCTCAATGTATGTTCCGTTCAGTGTGTAACACTGTATAACCTAATTCATCTTTTACTTCACTCCTCACCGCCAAATCACCGCTCCCTTAAAACAATACTTCCCAACGCAAATACTTGCAGCACTTGTCAGTGTAATATAGCTCAGTATGAAAACAGATTCATCTTATTAAAAAAAACTACTTATGTAAAAATAAAAGTTGACTATTTGGATGAGTAACATTCTAACGAGAAAAATTTTAATGTCCACAATCATGAGCCAATAAGAAAACTTTTTCGTTCCACCTAGAGTAAAAATTTGTTAGAAAATATTTTACTTTAAATAGATAAACAAAGAATTAATACGTAAGATTTTGGTGTTCGTATTTTTATGTGTCTTGAAGGTCACTTATTCAAGCGTAATTTTTGGAACCTAAGATTTTTATTCTGACTATAGTTTCAGTCTCTCTACGAAGTTATTTGAAATATAATGTAACAAATTTTAAATAATGTGAAAAGAACGTTTTGTAAATGCCTCAAATTTCTCGATATTTTTCTTTCCGGAAATGTTGCTTAGAATCAAATATTTATTGATCCATTTGTTCAAGTTAATTTCTGTATATGTCTGTGACGACGTCGATGCCCATCCTGAGAAACAGAAATGTGATTATTATCTTTATTCCATGTGTCATCAGGATATTTTGAAAGAAAGCTTTTAACCTGAGTATTGAAGAAAACTAGCTTTCAGAATGAAAGTGCTAAGCAGCATCTGGTAGGAGAATCGTGGCTTCATTCTAATCGTTTAAAAATATTAGGCGTGTCAAAGAAGTGTAGTGATAGTTAAAAATGAAATATCTGGGTGGTCGAGCTTCGCTCGGATGACTCACGAAATGGTCATATGATTTTCAATCAATAGTAAATGTAAAAAAATATAGTACCGATGTATGACCATGCATATCACGATCTTGACAAAATAAATTAAAAAATACTTTTCGTTAAGGGATTCAACCCATGGTTTTACATACTCAGTTACACTGCTGTGTAACCATTAATATAACGAACGTTATTTCCATATATAACTATTTTGCTAATTTGGTAACTGTGCTGTTCACGTTACTGTAACATCAGGACCAGTTCAGTTTATCGATTTGTGAAATATTACCATTTTCACGCATTTTGCTAGCCGGAAATTCCTAAGGAGATTACGGGACGGGCCAGTCGCCGCCAAATAAGGAAAAGTAGGTGCTGAACCGTTTCCATGTACTTCTGAAAATTGAGTAGGAATGCCCTCAGAAGAATGTTGCAGAAGCGCGTGGCCAGTGTGAATGGAATATTTCCACCGGATGCTGAAATAATGGCCATCCCGAGAAGGACGCTGGCATATCGGTAAAGACACAGTGTTCTCAGAAGCTGAGGGGTGACCAAGATGATTTGGAATGCTCATTGCGGTAGCGATCACGTGACCTCCGCTTCCGTATATATTGGGAGAATTGAAGATCCTCGGAGACTTTCAGACTTTCAGACTTCTGCGGAGTGTTAGGAAGTACCCGGGTTCTGAGATGTGACCTGGCTGGTATTGGTCGTCAAATCACTGAGAATTGCTGCGGTAATTCAATTACATTGCTATTAGGCGCGAATGACGTAACTTGGAACAGTGAGTTATTTCGGGATAGCAACTTGTAAATTTTTGAGATTCGGATGATGTGGGTAGATTTCCGAGTTAATTGATAACACCAGTATTCATATCTGTGTGTAATTGATGCTTTCAGATAGCATTAACTGTGTAATGACAAATTCATACTTGTATTTATGATTTGAGAGTTCGTTCAAGTTTGTAAATACGCAGATTTCAATTTAACTTGTATTAAAGGAATATTTGATTGTTATTACACGAGTGTTTGATTGCTTGGGGAAACCAAGCTGGTGGCAGCGAACTCTACCATAAAGGTTGTGATATTTATGGTTGAATCCCGCTTCTACCCAAAAAATACCCACACCGCATCTGGGCTTGTGGTGTGGTGTAACAGTTACCCATATATGATTGATATCCTAATTTTATGGAAATAACACTGTATATTTCCGTTTTATACAGAGAGTAAATAGAAAATAACCATTTGTCTTCTGTTGTCTCAAGGTCTCGAATATGTACGCGTGATGTCCGGATCCGATTCCCCGCCGAGAAAGTTATATTTTTATTTATTTTTGTCACCGTGATCTGCCTGATTATACTTTATCGCGTTTTTAACATTTTTATCGTATCCATTAAAAACATCTTTTTAAATTAAGGAACAAATTTTAAGTCAGATGTCTTGGAAAACGCCGGTTTAAACAATTTTGTGTGCTGTTGGTGAGTTTTCGGGTTCTTAACAAAAATATGTCATTGATGTCTCTTTCCATGATGCAGCGGGTGGTCAGTTAAACAGAAAACGTAGCAGTTTTATTCGTATTTCAGTTATTCAGCAGCTATTTATAAATAGTAAATATGTTAGAAATAGGATGAATGAATAAATAAACTTATCATGTCATCGACAAAAATGAATACAAAAAATTCCGCAACCCCGGAGATTCGAACCCCAGACTTCTCGATTGGTAAGTACACTCGATTTGCAAGCACACACGCTACTGCTAGACTACCGAACTCACTTATTAGGTAAGATTATTTCTCTATTAACAAAGCATGTATATTACACATGTTAAAATTAACTAAGCTTCTATTAGTGACATTAGAATATACAGCTAATTTATAAGTAGGTAATACATTTGTTAATAAAGCTCACTCACGCCTGGCATAACGACGTCTCCTACCTTCTAAGCGTTGTTGCCTTCATTCATCACTTTCTTGGCCTCGTGTTTCGATTGCGCACAGTCGTAAATTTTCCAAACGCTGACTTCTTTGTTGTGTATTTACTTCAGCTATTCGCTGACTTGTTATTTGTTTATAATTTGGCGACAAATTAAAATACGCCCAAGGTCAGTGATGCATGGAGTAAGGGCGTGTGAAGGTCTCGAATGCGCACGCTGCCGGTTTTTTGTTTGTCGAATGTTGCAGTGCCGCCGGCGGTGACACCCGCCGACGGTGATATATACTTTACATATATACTTTTGGTATGCGGATTTCCGAAGAAACAACAACGAATTTTCACCAAATCGATACAATTCAAACTACTGCACAAATTAAGCGATTTTTTAAGGCTATTTAATGCCCTAATGCGAATTTTAAGGCTCTGTATCTTAAAAAAACGTGACAGTTATGCTAACTTTAGAAAAAATCGCCTCGACAAGTAACAAAACCAAAATCATTATACAAAAAATAGATTCGATTTCAACTTAATTAAAGTATAATCAACTACTCAAAAAAAATTTAACAATGTGATTTAATATTTCATTGCCAATTTTTTAAATCTTCACTTCACACATGTACGTTAGCATTGTCAGGTAGAAATCATAATAAATCATATGTTCATATTCGTCTGAATGAAAGGTTCAAGAATACGAGGTTTGAGAGACGTGCCAACGAACTCGATCATACCTGCATATGTCGACAAGCGAGGGTCGAACGCGTGATTGAGTCATGGCGAGCTTTTCCCTGAAACAGGTTTTATGAAAGCAATTCATGATCAAGTAATTACATCAGAGAACTATTTGAAATGCATCATTAGGGACCCGAATGGGGCGATAAATAAGAAAATGCTGGGAGAAACCTTGAACTATCCAATGTGTTATGTCTGCATGCAGTGCTTTTGTCAGTCCTTATACTATCACAACCAAGTGGTTGCTATCATAGATATTCAAACTTCTAAAAGAGAGTTCTATATATAGATGGTGTTTGTGATGTATTGTTGGCGTAATTAAAAATGAAATTAATTTTCTTAATCTCGCCAACCATATATTCATTATTCGAGTCAACTTTCGACCGCATAGCAGTCACTTTCAGTAATCCAAAATTAATACACGCAAAATAGTTACACAATATATAATAGAAAATAAACACAAAATAGTATTAGGGACGCAACACGGGTAAATTCTACGAACTAACCTTCCTCCGGACAAGGAAAAGTGGCAAATGCGCCCAGCGAGAGAAGAAATGCCTCTTAAAGCTAAGCGCGCACTGGGACGTCAACGGACGGGCAGACGTTCTGACATTTTGCAAGCACGGAAGACTGTGCGCACTGTTTGGGAAATTCCAAAACCATGTTGGATGAAGGGATCGCTCATTCTCCAAGGTGTAGAGGATTAGGATTCGTTTATTACCTGCTCCCCTTTCTATTCTGATCACTCAACACAATACAACACAACTGAAGTGGCGAATGCCTGGTCATTGCGAGTACCCACAATCATAAACTGCTAATGAGCCTCCCGGAAAGTTTTACAGCCCTCCAAAAGATCTTCCTCTGGGGACTTTTAGCAAACGGCGGCAAATGCGTGCCGTCTCAGGTTCATACCAGTGTAAAGCAATGGAAAGGACTTTTGGGAAATCCGGGACGGCGGTGTCGACCGTCCCAGTGCGCGCGTATCTTAAGTAGGCAAGCGACCTCCGAAGTATGTGGTGGTGAGGGAGAGTGATGGAAGAAGAATTCTAAGAAGAGTGGAGGAGAGCGAGGTATAGCAACGGTAAAATTTGAAAATTCGTTTGTTCGTTAAGAATAAAATGGTTATTATTGATCTGTTTCTGAATGTGTAATTGTTGTAGTTTGAATCTGTGATAAAATTGTTCTATTTCAAGTACTGATGTGCTGTTTTTGGGGTCAAATGAGTAACCTGTTTCTATTAAATGTGAGGCGAAATGTGAAGTGTTTTTGTTGTGTGTCCATGCATTTACATGTTCTTTAATGCATGTGTTAAATTTTCTCCCTGTCTAACCGACATACAACTCATTGTGGCATGTAAACGCCGCTGTTATCAGCAATAGGGATGGGATCTTTGATTTTTCACAGTTGCTTCTTCAGTGAACTATTAGTATTGAAAGTAATGATGCGATTTCTGTTTTTATGAATAATGTTAGCTATTTTCTGTGAAATGTTACCGAGATAGGGAATGCTTATGAATGCAAGACGTTCAATAGAAATGGGTATAACTGATTGTGAGATTGAATCTGAAGTTTGTGGATTTTTCTCTTTATCAATTTATCGATTAACGATGTATTATACCCATTAGCTGTAGCTATCTGTTTGATGGTTGATATTTCTTTAAGAATATTCTGCCTAGAGAGAGGGATATTGGAAAGGCGATGGATCATGGAGTGAAAGGCTGCGTGTTTGTGACTGGCTAGATGTGCTGAAGACTGATAAATGACTGTGTTAGTGTGAGTGGGTTTCTCGAAATATTGAAGGAGTGGTGGTTCTTGTTAAGTAAGTCGAGAAGTTCAGAATTTTATCTTTTTCAATTTCTATGGTAAATTTAATATTGGAGTGTCTGGTACTAAAATATTGTGTGAACTGCTCTAACTATCGAAGTGTTCCTGTCCACAATGTAATTACGTCATCAACGTATCGGTACCAATACATCAAGTTTTTTGAAAGTGGATGTTGTGAATGAAACTTTTTTTGATTTTCTGAATCATTCGTGAATATTTGGGTTAGTAACGGGCTAAGAGGATTGTCCACAGGAATATCACAGTTTTGTTTGTAGAATGAGACATTAAATTGAAAACAGTTGGTGTCTAGGCAAGCAGAAATAAAAGTGGTACGTTCTGTGCGTACCAAAACAAGACACGATGTTTTCTTATCTACTACGTTTTGGAGAATTTGCCAGATTTCTGAAATTGGTATGTTGGGAAAGAGGTTACGCACATCGAAAGAAATACGTTTTACGTTTAATGGTACGGGTGTATTTTTGATTTTAAAAATTAAGTCTCGTGAGTTTACAATTCAATGAACTGTTTTGAATGATATATTTTTATTAAATTACTGTGTTTAATATGTGGGTTAGCCTATGCGTTAAAGTGTTAATATAGGAAACTACAGGTCTGATAGGGAAATTTTATTTGAGAAGTTTTCGAAGTCCATATAGTTTAGGAGGAAATGCGTTAGATGTTAATACGTGGTTAGGATTTGGAATAATGACTTAAGAGTCATTAATTATTTTCTTGAGTGCATTCATTCAGATGTTTGGCTGTGGGATCTTGCAGTAGTAAAGTTATGTCGTTTAAGTTGATGAGGTCATGTATTTCCTTTTGGTAATCTATTGTGTCCAAAACTACCACGGCTTTGCCTATATCAGCTTTAGAAATTACAAGATTTTGTTGTTATTTTCTTTTTGAGTTCAGTGAAATGCACGGGGACACAACAATAACACTTCACATTTCGCCTCACATTTAGTGCAAACAGGTTGCTCATTTGACCTCAAAAACAACACATTAATACTTAAAATATTACATAAATTTTATCACAGAACCAAATTATAACAATTACGCATTCAGAAACAGATAAATAATAACCATTTTATTCTTAATGAACAAACCAATTTTCAAATTTCGCCGTTGCTATATCTCGTTGTCTTGCACTCTTCTTTCAATTCTGCTTCCGCCCCACTCCCTCACACCCACAGCCTTCACCTACTTAAGGTATTATGTCTGTCAAAACGACTAGGTTTGAGTACCCCAAGAATGTTTCAAATGGTAATATGAGCCATTCCCTATCTAGTGACGATGAATTTTCATACACTTGCGCCGGAAAATTTTGAATTATTTGATTTTAAACTATTGGGTTTGTATGGAGAAAGTTTCACGGGCTCAGGTTTTTTTTTATATTCTTGCAAATGTACAGGCTTAATATAGCAAAAAATCATACTAAAACATAACAAATGTAGGAACGCAATGACGTGAAGATTTTCATACCTTACGGGGCATTTACAAGAATAACTCTCTAAAAACTGTGGAAAATACTATTTTGACGGAAGTGGCAGACGCATCACGTGAAGACAGTGCGACCCTTGTGAAAGAAAAAGTCAAACAACAATCTAAATTTATTAGCAAGTTAAAAAATATATATATTTGCTCTCGTCCAATAGTAAAAGTCAGAAGAATGAATTATAAATAAATAAATTAATTAGAACTCCTTTTGTTCAACATTTGCAAATTTCGTGAATAGTTAGCAACTTGACTTCAGTCAATTCGGACATAGTACTTTAAAAGGTATTTCGTCAGACGCTGGGCGCATTTGCCACTTTTCCTTGCCTGGAGGAAGGTTAATCCGTAAAATTTACTTGTCTCGTGTCCCTTAAATACTATTTTGTGTTCATTTTATGTATATTTTATGTAACTATTTTGTGTGTATTACTTTTAGATTACTGAAGATAACTGCTATGCGGTCGATGGTTGACTCTAATAATAAATATATGGTTGACGAGACTAAAAAATATTTATTTCTAGAGTTCTATATGATACAAATAAGATATCGGACGGTTTATAATCCACCTAAGCTTTGGAAATTTTTACTGTTTCCATTTTGGAACTTTAGAGAATAAAGTTAGGTAATGTGCTAAAGAACCTAAGAAGCAGGAAAATAATGCCACTCCTTTTCTAGTCATTGATGTGAGAAACAATGTTTCTTTTTCAAACCCTTACCTCTAGGTCATATTACCACAACCTTCTGGATCTGTGACCCACCAATTCATGAAAAATCTGCTTTTTTTGTAAAAATACGTAAAACGATCCAAAAATCTGTAGAAAATGTTTTGCTTTCACAGATAATGATTCAGAAGGAAATTGTCCCCAAAAATAAATATGCAAATAAACAATAAAGTAAGAAAAAATATTACTCCCAATGTCGAGAAAACCAGCTTTCATAGTCGTTGTTATTCTTCTTCGAGCTGCCTATTTTCTCCTCTCCTTCTTTATTGTGAGAGGTCGAGTTGCCCTTTTATTTACGTAATTGTTGTTTGATTTTACACGTCTCATAACCTTCTCTTTGGATGACTTTATGAAGAGCCTTTTATAGAGCAGCAATCCGCACGAGATTGTCAAAGGTTTCCGGTTGATCGTCAGTTTTTTTTCGAATATCATTGTCGGTTTCATTCAGAAGCGCACAACCCACTCTCTAATGAACTACCATGTGTATGGGAGCAGTCTCACTATGGGATTTACAAGATATTATCACTCATGTTCTCTTTCTGAAGTGAATATATTCTTGTATTTGGGACTAATAAATTCATCTTGTTCAATGGTAAATCAATCATTAATGACTGACGTGTCCCTAACAATAGGCTCGATGTAATGTACGTGATAAAGAGCAGAAAACGGCGGTTTTCCTTGATAAAACTGTGCCAAACACACATAATATCGAAAAGAACAATGTCCAAACGATAAAACCAACTATTTATACTTGAGTGAATAAATTAAGAAGATCTGGAAGCTAGACAAAGTTTGCATTATGCTAATGGTTTTATGAGACAATGGTGTAATGGCATTCAATTGCACGAAAATCTGAAAATTCTGGACTTGAACAAAAATATTTGTGTCCTCATGCAAAAAGTTGTCATCCTTAACACTGACATCTTAGTTAGGACGTTCTTGAGTGATATCTAGATGGATGTACCTGGCTCTGTAACCTCCACTTTGTCTTATACTATCAACAATAGGAAAAAACAGGAGAAACAATAACAATGAGAACTAACGTATTTTCCTATCGTATCTCATAGTATGATGTGTAAAAATTAAACTTAAAATGTTCTCATACCAAGTTAAGCGTTCTTTGTGAATCATATTCTTCAATTCATGATCAGTTTGACTAGTTGCAAGTGACGTTTATGTCGGGGTCACATAAATCATTTCTCCTTTTATCACTTTTCTCCTTTGCCGTGATAGGTACCACAGAAGCAATATTTGTAGCGCTAGGTTCGCTCAGCATTATGGGTATTCCGAATAAAGTTTAAATCGTTGTTGCGCAAAGCAAGCACTTTTAAATGCCAATTTTCTGGGATGTTTGGGTCACGAAGAATAACTTCTCCTTTTTCTTGTACTCAATCACCCCAAATCAAGCTAAAAATTACTTACCTGAAAGCGTTTGATGTCTGAAAGCGGCATTACCTCTTTCGTGAGATCTACAGTCCGCAGTTTCTTTTATTTTCAAGGAAGTGGAGGGCGACGGACTGGTGGAAGACACTTTGACAACAATATCCGGCACAAAGGAATATTTGTGATGGAAACAAGACTCATCTGGGACTAGATATTGCAAACATCCGCTTCTAAAGATACTTGCGTTCTGCTTTCAACTCTTTTCTGCTACTGTTAACTGAATTGTTGTCTAACACATTTGCTCTTCACCGAAAGTGAGTCGCATTGTACTTTTCTCTTTTATTAAAGAGAAACTACAAATTCAAAGGATAAACTTGGACGCAAGGACGGAGATTGTAAAAAGATACATTTTTTCTGTACTTACTAGCAACAATAGAAATTAGGATAAAGCATGTTGGATTTTGTTGATTCAAATGAACATAGGAAATGTAAATTGAATTATTCTCGGTTTAGACAACCTGAAGAATCCTTGAATTCTATCTTGACAAAACTCTCTCTTTTCTGTACTTTTTCTCGAATCACTCTGAATGAAAGATTTTTTCCCCAGTCAATGACCAATCGCATCGCTATAAAATATACATTGTAGAAACGAAAATAAACAAATTTGAATAGAACATCTCTTATAAAAGAACCCCAATTTCGTCGCGTTGTCTGACTTCTCGTATCTCGCTACTTCAAGTATACTTTTAACTATTTATGTACTATCACTTAAAATGTGTTTTCAGATATATTCAAGATAATTAATATTTTTTACATAGAGAACTTCATGTTATTGATTTCTCCACACGCTTGTTAACCACTAACATTAATTGTTAAATATATCTATTTTATCAATTTTAATAAATTTTAAATTTAAATCAGCAATGAAATTTATTTCTACGTAAATTTCGTAGATTACTGAGTGAAGAGATAAAAACTTAAGGTTATGACACCAACAATACTGATTATAAAAGTAACAAGAATGGTCAACACTTTACACATTCAGATATTTTGAATTACAGTAAATCTACATAAAAAACAGAAATTAGTAAGTTATTACGACCAAACACGATGTTCTTCAACTACCCGTTTAATGCTGGAAGTGAATCAAGGAATGCCTACTGAAGTATACGGGTAGTTACATATTCAAGGATAGAAGAAAGTCATTGTCAATAATTTCCCAGGATGTGTGCCTTGTAGCTCTCCGAATGACAAAATGAATTTAATTTTAATAGTATTAATGTTCGAACATTGTCAACAATTGAAGCGTTATAGTGATTATTATATTATGATTTGTCATGAAATAGTCTTAATTTATATATTTTGGGGGTAAATGGAACTGTATGTATATAAGCAAATAATTCAAACTTGGCCATCTGGTTTTCTTATTTTGATCTGGCTCACCTTACATACTGATTCCTTTTTTGCATTCCTAATTATTGCCGTTGTAAAAATCTTCATACCCGAGATTACACTGACAGAGATGACCCACATGAAAGTTAGACATGTCAAAATTAAGCTTATTGTATGGTGCATTGATCGATCTTAAAGACAGATTTTTTATTACCGGTTGAACAAGTAAGGAGTGTATATTCAACGTGACTCCTTCCCCTCCTTCCTGAACCGGAATTATTAGAATCTATTGTTGTTTCGGGAGAAATGGGGGTGGCTGGGGATTACCGGCAGCCGAGTCGGATCCCGTCTCCACCTCTTTGTCTCCTCCGCCTTCGATCGCCCCTCCACCTGTGAGATCCTCCGGCCTCTTCGGGGGAGAAATCTCTGAGGTCCTTGGGCTGTGCGTAGGAATGTGGTCGACTGCTGTCTGGAGTGCGAGGAGGTGGGTTGGGGAAACGTTCCTCCTTCTGATGTAACGACACAACTGCCAACGCCTGATCGCGTTCCGGATGCCCCGCACAACGCCAATGAGTGGTGGGTGGAGAAGGAGCTTCAACAGATGGGACAGCCGTCCGGGAACGGTGAAGAGACAGCGCTGCTATCCACCTGTAATTCCTGCGAGCCATTAGGAGAGCGGAGGAGAGGAAGCGTCACCGAGGGCTTTAGAAGTCGAGTATCGTGGTGACGTCTCTGTGTTTATGTATTGCAGACTGGAACGAGTCTACGCCGCCAGGGGTTAGACCTCTCGGTCCTGATTGCGTGTGGATGCAACTGATAATGTGTTTGTACCCCGCAACATTGAGACGATCTCCATTGTAGAGTGGCTTTTTCACATGGACCTCCACATCCTGCAGCCACAAGCACAACGGTTCAATGAACATGTGAATAACCTGATTAAAGAGAACGTAAGTGATAGTGCGTATTAATAAAGAATAAGTTCATTTACGGTCTGGGTATAGTTCACTCTGTCCCACAGGGGTGGACAGGGGCAAGAAAGGACTTTTGAATATTTTGGGAACAGGATTGCACTATCAGACGGGTACTGCGACGGATAAATAGGTCAAAATTCACGTGGATCTAATTTCACATCTTTGTGATAATACACGGGATGCCTTGAATGCTCGCGTCACTTCCTTCACTAATATTTCAAGGAAATGAGGAAGGCATGACCTGATTTTTCTGAATTCTATTGTGGCTTTGGATGCTCTTTAAATCTCCTTGAGCAGGGATCATATGGTCCTTATCGTGCTGGTATCATTTTACAACCAAGCTGGGTTAGTGGGGTGGTGCAAGACGACTGCCCTACACTTTCGCAGCATATTCATACATTGCACAAAAGTAGCTAAGGACAAAAGTAGCTATTGTAATATTAGGTAAACTCTCTGCTACCTTAATTCATTCCAGTACTCTCCTTCCCATCTTGGTCAACGCTTCATGCACATTGGCTGAAGACATAAAGTTCGTAGAATTTCATTGCCAGCTGACGGAAGCGCTGTATTCAGGACTGCGAGTACGTGTACTGAGTCACGAGACGTCTGCATGCCACTACTGCAAGGCCATGAGTTTCACCTCTACAGCACTCTGGCATTGCCTGGGATGCTGAGCTACTCTAATGAAAACATTGTTCTGACTCCCGACTCTAGTTATCTAGCAGTCTCCCTTGATTTGAGTCAATTTCTCCTCCTGTCCCAGGATTTCCTTAGTGACTGCCAGTCGGCTTCGGTCATGGCATGTCCACCCTCCTACCCTCTTTTCCCTTCCACCCGCTGTTGCAATAAAACAGCGTTCCTTAATGACACACATCGGATAAGCCAGTATTGCAGTGTTGGCATTGTTAACACCTTGTATAGATTATTTACCAATGGCAAAATGGTTATTTACCAATGGCAATGCCTGGAAAATGGTACTATGTCGTCCGTGAGGACACAGTGTTGAGCGTCTCATGTGTGGAGTGTCAGTACACAATGAATATGTCACGTCAAGGGAACTTTTAACTCCCTCGCGGATGCTTAGGTTAGTTTTCTATTCCAAATGTACCCCCAATTTTCGATGTCTCAAATTGTACTGTGCCATCTGCACTTTCAGAATTGCAATCTTGGAACGTAGGGAATCTCAACGCCTCCAAAATCAAAATGCTAGACCACACTGACATGATGTAAGCGTTTTTGAACACCCTCAGAGTACGTAACACGCTCGTCATTGTGACAGTGCCACTGTCGGAAGTAGAAAGACATTGGACCTTATGAACTTCGTTTAACAGAATCTTGGTGTAGTGCATATCTCTGGTTGAAGTGTGTTCAGCATTATTATGATAGAAATAGGAATAGTAGTATATGTCTTGAAACAACAAAATTTGAGGGAAAGGGACCACGCGTTGGGAACGCCACTGCCTGTAGTGGGCGTTACTCCGTTAGGAACAGTCTCCCATTGTTTCCCCATTTTGAATTGAAATGTTATTAATTTGGGGAGGGATTTTATTTTTATGTCTTGGATTTTAATTCTCCGGGTGATTTTGTTTGTTTTAAGTTGTGCACTGTGGGGAGTTTGTTTTTCTCTCTATTTTCTTTGATTAACCTCTAGTGCGCTACGCGACGATTGTGTACATACGTCATCCAGGGTTGTAATTTTTGTACATTGTGTTTGATTGTTTTGTATTTTTGTAAATAGTAGTATTGTAAATCTGCACGGTATAGTGTAATCATTGTGTCAATGGAATATTCGGACATCCTGGTATCTTCACGAATATGGCCACCCTTGTTTCACCCGAACTTTAGGGAAGGGGAAATGTCGTTAAGACACCTTTCGGACACAGTATTGAGGTCACGGAGCGGTGGGAAGTAGATCAGTGGGTTATGACGTAGGGTCATTAATCGTGTATATTTCGATGGCAATCTGGCCTCACGGCAAATGGAACCAGAAGCTGCGTGGGCGTTTTACTTGTGTGACCTCCAGCGACTCTCCTCTATCCATCGTACGACCACCGTCGGCCAGATCAGCGGCCTTACGTCATGTCCCCAGCCTATACTTCCACCAAGGGAGCCGCTTTGCGGGCCTCAGCCGCCTTGTGAGTATTAGTAAGCGGACTGATCACAACTCTGGGTTTCACTGGGATAAGTCTGTTCGGATCACCCATTTCCCCTTTCCCCTCCTCCTCAAGCTGTGAAAATTGTGGTCGAGCTCTCGGCCAATCCACAACATGATGTGGGCTACAGTGGAAAGCCGTGACAGACGGTTATCTACGCATCTCGTCCTTTGAAATTAACGATATTAAATGTGTAACTTTCATTGAAACCTAATTTTGAGATTTTGTCAAAGAAGATCTTAAAAATATATATTTTGAATCGAATGTTTTTATCGTCCCAAAACGACGCATTTGTTCAAAGTTGTTAAGTAGGGTTTTCTCGATGGTGATAATCATAAAACATAAAAATTGGTTCCGTTGAATAGCTGTCATTCCAAATAATGGAGACTTCACTTTTCTTTATTTTGGAAAGTAAGTTTACTTAATGTTGTGAAATAAAAGTATTTTTCACACATATTCGCACTATTACATAAAATTCCGGGTAATATCATGGAATAAAGGAAACAAAAATAAAAAGTTAATCCGTATTTAAAGGATCTATAGTTCATGCATTCTAAGAAAAAAGTATCAATATATTTAATTTGATACGTATTGTCCAATTTTTCAATACATGTACTTGTTCTTTTCAACTCGTTTACATTTGTTTTCCCTTTCGACTATAAATTAATTATGATGGCGTCAGACACAAAGTTAATTATCTAATTCTAAAAGTGCAGTAAATTATTATTTTAATGCAATATTTTCTCATATTCACAATGAAATTAGTTACGAGTGCTTTTATTTACTCTAAATTAGAATTAGGCTATATTCCAAAGTTGGATTGTACTTGCTTCATTTTGTTTCCCTTCACGAACGAACAAAGTGGACGTGAGAATAATTCATTCCACGTCCATATTTTACGAGATCGCAACCACTTCAATGGAATGCTGTTATTCTGCATGAACCAAAATTTGTGTTGTTCTGAATGGGTCCACACATCTGTGAAAACAATCAGAAACCGACGCAAAGGCTTATCTAGTGACCATTTATGCTCGAACTCATTGTTACATTCGTGCGAATTTGAATGTAATTACGTTCACAATTCCTGTCGCGACGAATGCAAATCGCCCGAGCAATTCTCGCCGATCCCGATACCAAGGTCGCAAGTGCACATTTCCATAGGTTTCACATCCCAGCCAATTGCGCGTAAACCATGGTCTTGGCGCTATTTGCCTCACTCTCTCTCACAAGCGGATGCGTTATCGAACGTTTTTCTTAAACTCCTCACATTATTGCAATTTTTATCCTCAAGTTCACCATTCTTCTTTGTATTTGTTATTTGTAGGTCTAAAAACAAACTTTTCTGGTAAAAAACATTGTTTTTTCTTTAGACATTCAGAACATAGGAATATATTACATTTCACAGTGAGATACAAACATTTAGGCTACATTCACCGAATCCTGAATTTGGTTACTCACGAGAATTGCTAGATGCTCCAGTATATTCTGAAATTATTTATTATTTGCTTCCAGGGGCCCGTTTCCAAAAATGTACAAGTTGTTACGAACAATGCTTGTAATAACAAGTAGTTAGTTACAATCGTTTCACAAAATTATTTCGCGAACTTGTCAGTAACAAGTATTTGTCCGTGACAAGTGGAGTATCTGCACACTTGTCAGTAACAAGTATTTGCGAACAGTCCAGTTTTTCTCATTTGATTCTGTGTTACGTAATGGCAAATTTGGTGTTTTAAAAACATTTATTAGCATAGTTTATGGGAGATATAACACAAAAAGTGATTGTTTTTAATTTATTGTAAAAATATTTCAAGCTTATTAACAATTATTTTCCAAGGTGAATAATAATAAATAAGCCAAAATAATGACAAATAACTAAATTAAAATATATAATAAAATAAGTACAGTTCTTTTCTCATAATACTTTTTTGAAAAAATTTTCCCTCTTTTTCTTGCAGCGTCTTTGACTTCATTCTAAAGTGTTCGATAAATTCGCACACAAGCACACAAATGTAAAGTTCTCTTTTACTGAACGTTTTCCTACGTCGTAGTACACGAATGAATAGCTCATCTTCATCTTCCGAGGAAGAATTTATCCACTTTATGTAAATAAAATAACACTTGTAACACCGATAATCTACGTTGATAACTATGTAAAAAGTACATGGATGGTTACAAGTTTATTTTGCAAGTTTGTCGACTACAACTGTTAGTAACCTAATAACTATAGGGGGCTACTAGTAAATCACATGTAAAATTGTAAGAATTCACTTGTGGTTACAAGTGTATCTTTGTGAAACGCTAGTAACTGGATATTTTTACAAACTTCCTTGTTTTTAACAAATTTCCTTGTTACTTACAAACTTGTACATTTGTAAATGGACATTATATGGTGAAAAGTGTCATTTTATTTTCTTCTCCGATAATATGCACACTTGAGTGTTTTCTCTTGAACATTTATTTAGATCTTCTATGCATCATGGGTTAGTTCGTTAATTTTCTGATTTTCAAACTTATTTCTAATATATTATGTCCGGTGTGATATGGATGACTGCTAACCTTCCTCAAAATGAGGAACTGAGCTCTTTGCTGACCTCTATTACACTGCCTTGTCCTTCCATAATTCTTGGAATTACTCCAAACTCATTCAGTTTCGTTAAGAAACACTAACTGAGCATATATTATTATAGTTACCATTATCCTTTTACACCTCTTGTAATTATTTCCGAAATATCACGACAATTGGTCATGCTTTTGGGACTTGAAACTGATACTGATCTGAAGACATAAGTTTTATTTACTTAGGTTTCGTGGTTAATCTATCAGGTTTATTCGTTGAATTAAATCTGTTTCCATGACAGAGTATGGATCAGACCTGCTAAGATTAGGGGTTATTTTAAGATGGTGATATTTTAAGATGAATAATGTTGAGACAAGGAGTTAAGGTATGTTGGTTTGGGTATTCCGGAGACGACTTTTTAGCTCAATGGAAGAACACTTCCAACTTAGACAACGCTTCTGTACCAAACTCCTCCCTAGTCTTCGTTTTCATTGGACCCATTCGGTCCACAGACAGGCTAATGTGGATTTGAAGTGGATAACTTTTCACTCAGAACTTCCAGACATACACTGGGTAAACTTAACAAAGTAGTTACGAGTTTTGGAACATAACTTAATCGTAAGGTGACTTTTGAAAACATGCTGAGTTTTGGATTGTAACTACCGTACTATTTTCACTACCAGACATGAATGTCTTCTTTGATTCTATCGTTACTTAAATATATCATGCCTGATGTTCTATTCTAGGTCTAGTGTACGTTCTGGAAATATTCTGAAATGTGATTATTAATTTTATTAATCCCCAGAATTAATCAAATTGTGATAAGTGATCAAGATATCTGGTCCTAAACCTTATAGCTTGTCCTCAAATATGGAATACTATATTTTCTCTTTATTTATAAATTCGTGCTCGTTCAAAATATTGTGAAAATTCTTTTGTGTGTGTGTGTTTAATACGCTAATATTTCAGGAGACTAAAGTTCAAACATTGATACATAATATAATTTAGAATAATGTGATTCAGTACATGAGTTACATTTTTGCAGACATTTAGTTTTACGAAACTGAAAATACTTGATAGTGTTTGAATGTGCTTGTTTTTAACAATACACTCTCTCCACGAGCACCAATTTAAATACCCTGTATTTCAATTTAAAAATGACCTCGGTGTCTATTACCAGAAATATCTTTCTGGTTTCACTTAATAATATTCCAAACTCTCAATATCTACCCTCACTCAGAATACACATTTCAATTAATGAAATTGTCTTCAATATGTCTGCACACTGCTAAAACTAATTATATTCGAAAAGTACATACGTATGCATCTTACCGTTAGTACTAATGAATCATATTACTTTTCTACCGACACTTCACTCTCCATTGCTAATAATAGTGCGTCCACAGCAAAATCAACTATTCTCTGTTTCCTCCCCGTTCTCTCGATTGTTATATTCTCTCATATACAATGCACCCATCTCTCCACTTTCTCTTGTACTCCCAAAATCGACACGAACGGGTAGCCATTAAAAATTCATTACGTGACTGGTCAGTCTACCGGGACAGGCACTAGCAAGACGATGTATTGCAGGGTTGGCAATATTCTTATGAATAAAAGACGATAACTTGAACAATAATTCGTTATTCTTCGTAGAAAAAATAACGTATAAAAATATATTCTTTAATTTCACGTGCCAAGAATGACGATTAAAAAGTTATTCTTTTATTCAACAAACTTTGATTGACGAATAACAAGTAATTTTTGTATTAATCTAAATTTGGATGACGAATAAAAGTTCTTTTTTCACTTGACGAAAATAAATGACGAATAAAATGCTATTATTTTATTCGAGCAATACTGATTGACAAATAAGTTATTTTTTATTTGACCCATAAACAAATAATGAATTATTTTTCCATTCTAAAAAAATAAAAACATAATTTAAATTTCATTTTTTGTTCATGGTAGAATAAATAACAAATATTGTTATTCTTTTTTTGCAGTAATGAATAACTAAGTCGAATGTGAATTGTGGTTGTATGTTCATAACTAGAATGTAGTTATTACCATACATGTGAACATACAAAATTCATGAACAATTATATTGTATAGTAAATGTTGATAGTCTTAAGATTAATTGAGGATTAAAAATTAAGTATGACAGGATATTGCTTATTGAATATTTTATGACACGAAAATTGTATGAGTATACGGATTAATTGTAATAAAATATAATTTCCTCAGATTTTCACAAAAAACTATTCAATGAAAAATTATGAACAATTCGTTATAAAATTTGAATGTCTGAAGTCAACATCTAAACTTCACATCATTTATCGTGGCACATAAGAGCAGGAATTTACTGAAGTGGTTTAAGTGATATAAAATGTTTACAAACAATTCAGAATGTATTAAAGTTTTTTGATATTATAACGATCAACTCCTCATAAATAACACCGTTTTAGAGTTAATAAATTTAGTATGTACATGTCAATAATTAAAAGTTATAATCATAAAGAAATGGGTTTCCATAATGAAACATTCATACGTCGAAATATTTTTGAAGTGAGACTTTGGATAACCTATTGAAGGTGTTTAAATTCCTGTACTTTAAAAGTTGTTTCTAAACCCAATCTGGTACTGAAACTTTTACACACTTGTAATTGAGAAGTATAATAATTATCCTAAATTGCATCAGTAAGATCAGAGACACGTATGATTAAGAATGTGATGTTTTAATACCTGACGTACACCTTTTCAGCCAAATTACCTGCAGTTACAACACGCATTTTAAAATTTGTTCTGTATTGTTTATCACACAACTGTCGTCATGTAATATTACGACGCTACGGTATCCCCGAAGCGTATATGTTGTAAGATTAAAATAATACAAAAAAGAATTTTCATTTAGTATGGCACTTAATTTATTAAAACTTTTATAATACTTACAACGCTCATGAGCATGAAAGAAGTATTGTTACAAAGTCTAAATTACCATTAGTCATGTGGCAGTATACATTTCATACATTAAACAAGTGAGAGAAAGATATAGAAACAAATATTCAGAAAATATGCCACACTGCGGCAACCAGTGAGAATGTAAGAACAATCCTCATAATCCAACATTTATCCCCTCTTAGAATACTACATACGGAATTTGGAAGCCTCCAAATATAACTAATCTTAGTTACATTATAATACTACATTTTAATCTTAATCTTCTAATCCAGATGCGATGCCTAGGCTAGTTATTTCGCCGGTTATTATCTCTGGGTTCCATTTTATGTCATCAGCCTCTCTTACGCAGCGCATTTGGTACACACCACGCCTTCAGATTCTTCGTAAAAAAAACTACTGATTTCTAATTTATACACACACACATATACATTCGCAAGAGACAATGTTATTTATATTATTACTTTTATTAATATCCAGATATCGCTTGAAAAACATTCACAGTATAATAACAGTGTTCTGTTCAAAACAAGTTATTCCTTGCAATACAGAAAGTATGGTCTTTTGTGTTATCAACTGCAACAAGAATAATAATACCAAAATAATAGAATATCTCGTAATTTTGTATTAATTGCCAAAAAGCGTGCTCATCCACCTGACCGTGACGGGGGTGAGAAATTGGGATAGTCAGGTATTGGGATGCTGGGATACTTGGTTTCAAATCATTATTTGTCTCGAGTAGGTGTGAGAAACATACACTATTGGAAAATGAAAAAGAATATCATGAATTCGTGGACCCACCAGAAGGAAATTTTATTGACATATTCGCGAGGACGTATACAACAAACGATCATACCGACAGAACCATACGCATAGGAGTACAGTCGACAGGGCGTGCGAAATGCCAGAACTAGTACCCCGTATACCCTTCTTTTGCAGCAATGCAGGCTGCAATTCTCCCATGGAGACGATCGTAGAGGTGACGAATGTAGTTTTGCGGAATGGCCTGCCATGCAATTTGCACCTGATGCTTCATTTGGGACAGATTTCGTGCCGGTCTTGCAGAGCGCGCAATGTGACTTTTCCCCCAGTCCCAAACATGCACAATGGGGGACAGATCTGGGGATCGTGCTGGCCAGGGCATTTGACGTACACTTTGGAGAGCAAGTTGGGTGGCAAGAGCTGCATGTGGACGCGTCCTGCTAGAAAAGGACACCGCCTTGTTGGTGAACGAACGATAGCACAACTGATTGAATGTTTGTTTTGGATGTACCGAGCACTGTTCAATGTTCCCTCTACGATCACCAAAGGAAAACGGCCATTGTAAGATATGGCTCCCCACACTATGATGCCAGGCGTTTGCCATGTGTGTCTCTGTCTTGTACGTGACGTTAGCGCTCATCTGCACGACATCACACACGTATACGAACATCATTTACTCCAAGGCAGAAGCGACTGACTGAAGGCAAGTCGCTATTCGTCCTTCCATAAACGCCTATCGCGACACCACTGGAGGCGAGATGCACGATGTTGGGGCGTGAGCGAAAGACACCCTAACGGCACGCATGATCGTATCCCTGCTTAACGGAGACGATTGCGAACGGTTCTCGCTGACACCCCCGGAGCAACAGTGCCCCTACTTTGTTGTGAAGTCGCGGTGCGGTCTGATATAGCACTTCGTAAAATGCGACAGTCTTGGCGTGCATCTGTGCTTTGCAGCTGCCCGGACACAGGTTGATGGCCACGTGCAACTTCTGCTGATCATCAGCGACAACTTCGATACACTGTTGAGACCTCTCGCCTCACGTGTTGCGCAATTCTGCGGTATGACCACCCAGCCTGCTGAAGACCCACTATACGCACTCGCTCAAAATCCGTCAATTGCACCAACGGTCCACGTTCACGCTGTCGCGGCATGTTAATAATGTTGCAGACACCGAAGGAGGTCCGTTTGGCAAGGCAAACTGGCTGCTACTGGCTTTGAAGGTCAGCAACTGCTGCGAAACCGGTAACATTCCACGGCTGATAACGCGATTCCTGGTTTGCCCGCAGCGCAGCTCTTTTTAACATCGCATTAACTGCCCTGTTTTAGGTTTCTGTGAAATTTTAGTATTTCTTAGTTGTTTTCTTCAGGTTTTTTTTTCATTTTCCAGAAGTGTATTATTCGATCAAGCAGGAAATTAACACACGTCCTAGAGATCACAGGTATTGTGGGAGATACGACGCTATCACTAGACCACTGATGTCAGTAATGATACACTCTCATATACGTAGTATATAGAAAGTATTGTAATCGTGAAAAAATTTGGAAAGTGAAATTTTGACGGAAATATCCGTTTAACCAATCTGTGATTCCGAAAAAGTGTTTTTTTGCTGTCCGTCTGTGCGCAGCAATTCTAAGCAAATGGATGAATCAATTTAATTCGCATTTCGTAATTACGGTAGAATTTGCTCGTTGTCGATGCCCGTGCTCTATTTTTTTAAATTTAAAACAAAGGGTACTTCACATGGAGGTGAAGTACTTTTTTGAATGTTTCTCAAAACCGGCTTCAGCGATTTTGCTTAAATCTTCATGCATTACAACCACATTAACAGTATTTCCTTTGAAAGTTTGGTATAGACACAGTAAAATAATTTATACATGCAACACTTACACATTATTTTACTGTTTCAATAAGCTTGAATATTATTTAGCAGTGTGCACCAATCAGACATAGAATACACTTTTGGTAAACTGAAATGAAAGGTATGATAATGATAAAATACCTTGGAGGACAGCAAACGCACTGCAGCTAGGAAAATACATGATTTGTTCGTTATTGTCAAGTCTATTACAGATTTATTAAGTGAATATGTATGGATTTTTCTCCTTATATATTTCTAGCAGCAAAGCAATCTTGTCCAATATTTGTTTCTCTAGTGCTCGTCCTCATTTATTCGTCACCCTATCACACATTCGTAATCGATAGACACCGCACAAGTCACCTCGTCTTTCCTGCTCTTTGTTTTTACGATTTTCTCAATTATATCCATTCTTGCCTTTATATCGGTAAAATTTCGAAAATATATATTCCCGAGAACAAAATTATATTACCCTACAATGGGGATGTACTTGTCAAGAATCGGTACACTCACTTCTGCATCGTTTAGAATAACTGCCGCTCACGAACTCACCTCGCCCAATGTCCTACTCTTCAGATAAGTATACCTAACTTAATAATGCCGATCGTTACAATTATAGATAATATAGGTTATTATCAATGTTCAGCTGATTATTTATTTTAAATAAAATAATGGGAGATTACCTTCCGCTTCCTCCTGAGATTTATATTAAAATGAGCCCAAAGAATATGCAAAAAACCACTTATGAGTTAAAAGGTGAAATAAAGCAGCGTAGAGCAGGGTATAGCAACGATGCGTCAGATGTAATTGAAAAATATCTTATATAAATTAGGGATATCCTTTCCTTCTTAAATTTAGAATGCATTCTTTAAGTAAACGTTAGAAATTTTCTTCATTATACAATTAGGGACCAAATGGACTTCTTTTACTTTTTAGCTTATTTATGTGTAATGAAGTTCAAAAAATTGATTTCTTATTACAATGGATACATTAAAACTTTTTTGAAATAACTTCTTTACTAAATACTTAATTTAAAAATTACTTAATAGTTTCCTCTCTGCACTTTCTCGATCCTAAGTTTCATTTGAAAATATACTATATGATCGATGAATGACTAACCAAGGAAAAACTAGTGATTGAAAAGTATTGCCACGATTCGTTCAACGAATCTTGTCAATTACAAACATCAGTGGTCTTTTCTTTTATTGTTACATTTTTGAACTAGAGGTGCAAAACCATTGCACATACATTCTCATATACGTTTCTCCGTCTGCAGCATAAAATGAGAAAAATTCAGTTCTGAAAGGGTAATTTCTGGCGTGGTCCTCTATATTTTGGTCGTCTTCCGGAGTTCAATTCATGCTCAAAGTCGCTAGAGAAACTTATTACTGTTTTTGATTTGAAAGTAAAATAAATATTTAGAATATTATTTCAAAACATTTAGCGACATATCGCCAAAACAGATATTTCCGTCGAAGTCTTGCTTTCGATGTTTTAATCGTCAACGTTTTTATATTCTACGTATATGAGAAAGTAACATTTCTGACATCGGTGGACTAGTGGTATCGTCGTATCTCCCACAATACCTCTGAACTCTAGAACGTGGGTTAAAACTCTGCTCGATCGGATGTTACTCGCACACACTCGTGATAATGATTTGAAACCAAGTATCACAACACCTGACCATCCCTTTTTTTTCATCCCCGTCACGGTCAGGCGGAGGAGCAGGATTCTTGGCATGAAAAAAAAATTACGAGATATTCAATTATTTTGGTATTTTTATTTTTGTTGCAATATATAATACAAAAGGCTATACTTTTTGTATTTCAGGGAATAATTTGTATTGAACAGAACATTGTTACACAGTTAATGTTTTTCAAGCAATATATGGATTAAAAGTAATCATATAAATTATATTATTTCGTGGTAATTTATTTATTTATATTTACAGAGTTTATTTTTATGGTAACATTTCCATCTTGGTAGACATAACGAGACTTTTCACTCATCATATTCAGTTATGCTCTTTTGCATACCTTTGCTTCTTCTTAATTTTGTTAATTTGTAATACTTTGTTTAAAAACTTCTTTTATGTATATATGTGTGTAAATGAGAAGTCAGAAATGTGTTTCCTACAAAGAATCTGAAGGAACCAAATTCGCTATGTCGAGCGGAGCTGATGACATAATATGGAACCCAGAAATGTAATAATCGACGAAATAACTGGCCGAGGCATCGCACCTTTATATAATGATTGAGATTAAAGTGTAGTGTTATAATTAGTCTAATATTGGTTACAGTTGGAATCTTTCGAGTTCCGATCGTGACTTGCAATGAAGAAGTGCGTATTGATGCACGGGACTTGCTGTTGCATTTCCACTGATTGCCGCAGTGTTGCATTAAGGCAGAGAGAAATTTTCTTTATCTCTTTCGCTGGCAACATGTATATTTTTACGTGTGCAGTGGTACATAGATATATTGCAATAACACTCCCTAAGTGCTTAAGTGCATTAAGACTATTATAGAAATTTCACAAACATATAACATAAAAAAATATTTAAAACTCTCCTTGAATTATTATGACAGATTGACTTTGACTCTAACACTGTAGAGATAAGGTAGCGTCGAGGGGGTTGTATGAAATTTTATTTTAATATTACTATTTTTATGTTGCATTAGGATGTGAATTTTCACGCTTATCTCTGTTCCCTTCTCTGGAATTCATCCATGAGGTGCTCGTTACAATTATTACACACAACGTAATTGTTACAAACGCCGTAATATAACATGACATATAACATATAACATTGTGTAATAAGCAATTAAGAATAAATTTTGAAACGCGTGTCACAATAGCAGCTAATATGATTGACAAGGTTTACGTCAGGTTAAAACGTCACGTTCTACGTCGCAAGTGTCTATGATTTTACTGATGCAACTTAGGATGATTATACTTATCGTCAAGTATGCGTGACAAGTGTTTCAAAAGCTTGAGTGATAGATTGGGTTTAGAAAGTTTTAAATTTCAGGAACATAAACACCTAAAATAGATTATCCAAAGTCTCATTTGAAGAATGCTTCGACTTATGGATGTTTCATTATAGAAACACATTTTTTATGATTAAACCTTTAAATTATCGACATACAAATATTAAAGTTAACTCTAAAACAGTGTTCTTTATAAGGGTTTGATCGTTAAAAAATATAAAGTACATTAATACATTATGAATTGTTTGTAAACATTTTATATCACTTAAATAACTTCAGTAAATTCCTGCTCTCATGTGCCACGATAAATATGAAGTTAAGATGTTGACTACAATCATTCAAACTTTATTACGCATTGTTCATAATTTTTCATTTAATTTTTTAAAATTAAAATCTGAAAAAACTGTATTATATTAGAATTAATCCGTATATTTATAAAATTTTCATGTCATAAAATATTCAATAAAAATTTCCAGTGATACTTTATTTTAAGATTCACCTTAAAAACATCAACATTTACTGCACAATATAATTATTTATTAATTTTGTATGTGAATACCTAAGATATTAATTAAATTCTAATTATGAACAGTACAACTACAATTCACATTCGACTTAGTTATTCATTAAAGAAAGAAAGGCATAACCGTATTTGTCATTTATTCTACCAGGAACAAAAAAGTGCAATTTAAATTATCTTTTTATTTGTTTAGAATGAAAGAAAAAATCATAATTTGTTTATGGGTCAAATAAGAAATAACTTCTTGTTCGTCTATCAGTATTGCTAGAATAAAAAATAGCATTTTATTCGTCATTTATTTACGTCAAATGAAAGATATCTTGTTATTCGTCATTCAAATTTAGACGAATACAAAAATAAATTGTTATTCGTCATTTAATGTTCGTTGAATATACAAATAACTTTCTAATCGTCATTTGTGTACGTCGAATGAAAGAATACCCTGTTACTCGTTATTTAAATTTAAACGAATAAAATAATAATTTTTTATTCTTCATTCAAAGTTTGTTGAATAAAGAATAACTTTTTATTCGTCATTTATGTACGATACATCGAATTAAAGAATAACTTGTTTTTCGTCATTCAAATTTGGACGAATAAATGAAAATCTATTTATTTGTCATTCACAGTTTGTGGAATAAAAGAATAACTGTTTATTCGTTATTCTTAGCACGTGAAATAAAAGAATATATTTTATTCGTTATTTTTTCTACGAAGAATAATGAATGATTTGTCAATTTATCATCTTTTATTCATAAGAAATAGATAATTGCCAACCCTGCTCCACAGTGTGGGTGGAATGGCACACGGCGGTGGGTGACCACCTCTTTTCTGACGCGTTCCACCCACCTCTCCGCTAACTTCACCCCTTTCCGTCCTGTCTACGTTGTGGTTCCTCCCTTTGTACCCGCAACGCGTCCTCGCCAGTGATGCGGAGTAGCCGTCTGGTTGGATTACTGTTTCTAGTGCCGACCAGGCCATTTCTCATTAGCCTCAGTAGATTACATTGAGATCGTTTCAGGCGAGTTTTTAAGCCTCGATACGTGGACGACACGAAAATCGACTTCGAGCGACTTATTAACGGAAAACTCTTTGAGTAAAGAAATTGTCTTCTAGTTAGGAGAAATCCAGGTTACTAACGTTATTTTTTCAACGAGCTCAATCATTCATTATTACATTAAGTGTAATAAATATTTTCTTGTTTTTTACTCTTAAATGTAATTAAATGATTTTTTTTAATATATTGAAGCTGAAAAAGTAAATTAATTCCCTTTTTCACTGATGAAGTGTTTTCGATGATTTCAGATAGTTCCAGAACGATAATTTTTTACAAGCAAGAGAAAAATTATGGAATTCCCATCTTTTTCCTCAGTAGTTTTCTTTTTGATGCATCTCTCGCTGTTGCAATGGTTAAAATCTTGAGAGACAAGAATGAGCGGTACACATTTTGTTCCTTGATGTATACTACTTTTGCAGCTCCAAATTCCGTTCCTACATAAATAATTGTGATGAATGGTCTGCTTTATTTCTGCAAGTCAATATGTTTACTAACCTTTTCGAACATCATATCAAAATGAATATACGTGTTTAATATTCAGAAAAGTTAATAGAACTATTTGCGTGTTAGATTAGATGTATTTACCGAATTATTCGTCGTGTGTCAGTATTTTTTTCAATGAAAAAAAAACAACGGAAAACGCCAAATGTACGTTCCGGAGTTCACTTGAATTGTACACTGAGTCAAAAAATTAAATGTAGTGTGTTTTGAGTGACATGTATTTATTTTACATTTGCTCGTTGAATTATGAATTCTTTCGTGATAATTAGTGGAATTGAAAGAAAGAACTTAATTATTTACTTGTAATAAACATCTCATTAATTCTTACACAAATGAAAATAATTATATTAATTTTACTACATATAAAAAATTACGTGAGTAAATTCTTCAGCACGAATCATTATGCCCACAAACGTAATGCTCACCAAAAACAGAAAAGAAACAAGATAGTTTGCCCTAAGTAATATCCATATTATCTATTTTCTCATTGCCTCAGAGCTGAATTGATGGAAATTCTCTGTTTCCTGAAAATTAATGGTTAGGGCAGTCATGAATAATGTGGGAGAGCGTCTGCACCGAAGACGATTATACTCACTTGCCGAAGAAAACTGCATTTACGCTCGAAAGCACAAAGTAAGAATGAGGGGGAAGGATCCTTTCCAAAGTCCTCGATAATCTCCTGAGTAATTAACACCTTGCTTTATCCAAAGGTGAAATGTTTATTTTTATTTCCAACAAAACAGTCTCATTCATATACGTTTTATGGAAGTTCTTGATATTTAATAATGTATTTAATAAAAATATTAATAGAAAACTAATTGCATTAGTTGAGATAAATGAATTACGAAACAAATGCAGTGTTTTGAATGACAAAACACGGGTAAAAACGTATATCAATGTTTCTAATGATACTTTTCAGATGGTATTATTTTGTCATAAAATATAAAAACAGAAGTTGTAGTAGAGATATGAATATTAAATAAATATCTCAAAGGAATAAAATTGTCTGGCATAAAAATTACTTATTAAATTCGTTTATCGTAAGTTTTCCTGTTCTAATTTTAAGTGAATTTTAAATCTCTCCAAGTGTCGCTTCAAGCTCATCCGTCACGCGTTTCCGAGAACATTTTACTTGGGTAAAATTTAATTCTGTTTAAGTTATCTAAATGAGAGTTTTTCCATTCCTCCTCGTAGTCCCTGTGTAATGAGTTTGCCCACGCCCATTCCCGGAGTGTACCGCAGAAGACAGATTATTGGTTATCCTTTTAAAACTGTGAGCATCGAACAATGATGGTGGCGTAATTTAATGTTTAATTATGGTACCAATATACTCTAGTTTGACTGAGAACCCATCTTCAATAAAAGCTCATTTAATTGTCGTCTATCGCTTTTTTTCTGCAAATAAACTAATTGTAGTGCAGTGTTAAAGTTTTAAAATCATCAGTTTAATCTTGACTTTTATATAATTATGTTGTATTATGTTGGTTCATTTTCTTGCTTGTCTTATAAACTGAACGATGTATTCAAGAATCGTATATTTCTTTCACATTTCAGAGTACCAATTTGTATCTAAAGACGCTCCTGAGAATAGTATCTACTAAGCGTATACGAATTTGAAACCTACTCTTTACGTCTTTAAAGGCATTTTTATATACTTGATACACAGCCACACGTTAATTTCAAATTATTCATTGCATTATATTTTATTGGTTCAATTTCAATGAAGCCTTGTGTGGTAAAGTAAAATTGATTTTTAAGCATACAAAATCCCTACTTCCATTAAATTTTTCTAGAAATTGAAAATATTCAAATTTCGGATTCACTGAAACCTATTGAGTGGTGGATCCCTGCCGCAACCTAACCTTCATTTCTTGCGATGGTTTCTTTACTTCGATAGTTCTCCATCACCTACTCTTCTTGTCCTCTTTTGTTCCAACTTCTGAGATCTGAGTTACCTGAGCTTCCACCTCTGGATTGCCATCTCTCCGTTGAGCGTTGCGTCATCTTTTCTCCTTTAGCCTTGGATCGATGCTTCAACTGGCCAGGTCCTCCGCCACTGCAACTCACTGCCCAGGTTCCGGCTTCCATTCAAGAGTCTCCCTCCCCCCTTCGGTATCGCGCCTTCTACAGTTCCTCTACCATCGGATATGCTGCCCAGTCGTTCGCTCCGCATGGGCCCAACCGACCAGCCACTGCAATAGGAGAGAATGGCTTAAGTGCCCCTGTGCTAAAGTACCGCACCTCCGGGACTTGCGAAGCTCCGAAATTTTCCTACGCTGCGCAATTGGAAACGAGGTATTGCTATAGGAAAACGTTTTCCTAAACTCTCATTCATCCATATTTTTAATCCTTTCCTTAAATTATTAAGAATTATTTTCGTGAGTTCCTAGAACTGTGAGAACAGTATTCACGGAATTTAGCCACGAAACTGTTTTCTTAAAAAAGAAATTGTATTTTATCAAATTTATCACACCGACTGATACGAAAACCTGTAGATAAGTGTCTATATTGTTTTGAACTTTAATCGTGAATTGTTTTTCATAATTAGGTTTAGTGACTGTAGTGACTTCGCTATCACCAACCTACTGAGTGGGAGAGTGCAGAAACGATTCCCCACTCAGGTGAACTGAGTGAGGTTTTCATCTAAGTTTTTCCTTCCTTATTCTTTAACTATATCATGGTCAAGTGAAAGAGCAGAAGTCCGACCTTAACCTCGCCACAGAAAAGAAAAATAATTTTAGAGAAAAAAGATTTTTTTGTTTTATGCAATCAAGATGATTCTCGAGGTCCACATATAGGTAATTCCAATGTGTCATAATATTGATTCCACTGAACCACTTTTTATGGGAAGCTTACGCAAAATCAGACAACATGTCATTTTTTCCCTAAACGTTTGTAAGATTTTTCGAGTACGTCATTAAAGTAATACAAAGAAACCAGAGATATTTCAATTTTCTTGTTTGTATTTTTTCTTCTTCTTGTTTGTATTTTTTTCTTTTTGTTTGTATTTTTTTCTTCTTGTTGGTATTTTCTTCTTAATTTTTAATTAAGATACTTCTAGTATTAGTATACCTTTAGATACCTCTAGTCCTTTTTCTATAATTCTTTTTTGAAACCTTTTTATCTATTCATCTATAACATTTCCCCCTCATCACTTACGGAAGTGAACTACTTTCCTTCTCACCAAATCCATGTTAAATTTCTTTATTTTAATTTTTTATCTCTTTCCGGGTTTTTTCCCTGTAGTAATTTAACGAAGAATTTTTTCTCGCCAAGGTTTTTCATATAACGTATATTGACGTTAAATTACCGTTTAGCATATATTTCTTGACTTTTTGTTTTTTTTATTCCAATTATTCTTTTCCAAAAGAAAATTATTATTCATTCATCATTTCGATATTATAGGTTTTAGTAATTTGTTTGAACTGAATTAGTTCTCAATATTATTGCACCACATCCTCTCTGAATGTTTCGTCTCATGTGCACCCCTTATGAAATTTCAGAAGTATTTAAGTAGAACTTTTCCGAATGCAAACTGTACAAACGTTAGAAACTACCCAAACCCTTTTCCAAGATACTGCCTCGGCTGCCACCTGTGTTTCGCCAAACAACGCCCTTCGTAATCCTTTTCCGCATACTCTTTTTTTTAGCGCATGTCAATGCCCAATCCCTCCTGAGTCATCACTCCGACGTTCCTAGAATCTTGTCTAACTCTGAACTCCACGCATTGGTCATAAATTAAACATGACTGAAAAATTCTTTAAGTTCAGGATTAGTCAATGTTCCCGGATATCGCCTTTTACGAGCTGACAGAAATATGTGTGGAGGTGGCGGAGTTGGGATATTTATCAACGATGATTTAAAAAGCAAAGTTATATTTTCTTCAGAAAACGGCATTACGCGAAAAGTCGAGTATCTTTTTCTTGAAATGTCTTTAAAAAACAAAACATACCTTTTAGCGGTTATATACAAACCCTATAAACGTAATAATATTCATGAGCTTCATGAATTATTATCAATTTGTGCAGCTAAATTTGATTCTATAATCGTGATGGGTGATTTTAACTGTGATATAACAAAAGAAAATTCTTCATACGCAATTAACTTTAATAGATTATTTCATGGTAAGAATTCAAGAATTCTTCCTCTGGAACCGACTCATCACACAAATATTTCTGATACGTGGATCGATCATATTATTACTTCAAACACGGAAAAGGTTCGAATATATGGGCAAATTCCAGTTCCCGGTATCTCCAAGCACGATTTAATTTATGTTTCTTATGGTCTGAAATATCCTAAGTATGTACCGAAAATAATAGAGTATCGTGATTTTAAGAAGTTAGACCAATGCAACTTTCTCATTGAAGGATAAAATATATCATGGCATGACATTTACAACAACGCGTCTCAGGACAACAAAGTAAAGCTTTTTACTGACAAATTAATTAACCACATTGACAAACACATACCCATAAAAAGACGGTATAACTCGACCCCCAGCACCTTGGTTAAATTTCGAAATCAAACAACTGATGAAGGATAGAGATGCAGCGTTTGTAGAGTCCCGAAAAACAAAAAGAATAAGAAAACATCAAACTATACAAAAGCGTAAGAAATATAGTTACGTAAAAAATTAGAAATGAAAAATTTAAATATCATCATAATACATTAGGTGCAAAGCGGAATAGTAAATCACTCTGGGAAACTCTTAAAAGTATTGGATTTGGGTAAGACATCCACTTCATTCGATAACAGTATACCTTTAGATACTTTAAATACTTATTTCGTAGGCCAAACATTGTGCATCAATGAATCTTTAAAGCTAGAAGTGTTGAAGTATTTACAAAACGAAGAGAATTACTCAGAAAATAATTTTTATTTTACGTATGTCACACAAACAGATCATAATGAGTTTAAAGTCAAACGCCTCGGGCTCAGATAAATTAAACGCTAAACAATTAAAATTATGTAGTTACTTCTGTGTATCATCTATTACGGATATTATCAATTATTTACTCTCCAGTGGTAGCTTCCCTACCGCATGGAAAACTGCCTTGGTGCACCCTCTCCCCAAAACATCGCAACCCTAAAAACCAAATGAGTATCGACCAATTAGTATTCTCCCCACTCTGTCGAAAATATTATAAAAAGTGGTTCGAAATCAAGTGGAGAGCTACCTTGACCACAAAAATATTATTAATGAATGTCAGTCCGGTTTCCCTTTAGGAAGAAGTACAGGGACGGAAGAAGTACCTTGTTGAATTTTATAGAAGATGCTCGAAATTCGATTGACGCGGGAAACGCAACTATTCTTGTCCTTCTCGATTTTAGCAAGGCATTTGATTCAGTTGATCATGATGTTTTGCTTGCAAAAATGAAGACTTTAGGTTTCGGATGGCCTTCAATAAAATAGTTTTCGGGATATTTAACCGGACGAAAATAAACTATAGTGTCTGGAAATAATACATCATCTTCCCTTCAAACGATGCGTGGTGTTACACAAGGAAGTGTGCTCGGTTCCCTTGCTTCTTTAATTTACGTTAATGACGTCAACAAATATCTTAAACATAGCAAATTTCAAATGTACGCTGACGATCTTCAAATGTGTATTAGTGACAAACCGTCTAACATAACTTAAATTGCGCAAAAACAACGAAGCTCTAACCTCACTCAGTATGAGGGCAAGATCTATCGGCCTCCTGTTAAATCCGTCTAAATCACAATGCATCAGTGTATCAGTGTAAACCCAATGTATCAGTAAATAAACCCTCTCTCGTTTGGTGTAGTCACGTGAAAAATGTAGGAATTTATATTGGAAGCTCGCTAAGTTAAACTAAGCTAAAACCCAAATAGACGAAACATGTAAAAAAGTATACTCCACCATCCAAACTTTATCAACAGGAGTAAAGGAAATGCTTGTTAAGTCTCCAGTCATGCACTTTGATTACTGCGACATACTTTTAACTGATTTGACGGGAAAAAAAACTTTATAAAATAATAAAAAATGGACATTTGACAGTTTTAGCAAAACGTTTTAAATTTTTGAAACTGGATCGCGCGCGAGGCTCACATTTTCTCTCTATTCCTACACACAATTCGTTCTTGGAACAAACTTCCTGTTCAACTAAAATCTCTATCAACTTTCTCTTCTTTCAGGCGACGTCTTACAGAGTGGATGAAAAACAATGCCCTTTAGTCTTCCTACATTCTCTGTCTATTTTTCTCCTTCATTTGTAAGCTTGCTTGCTTGCTTGCTTGCTTTCTTTCTCTCTTTCTTTCTTTCTTTCTCTCTTTCTTTCTCTCTTTCTCTCTTTCTTTCTCTCTTTCTCTCTTTCTTTCTCTCTTTCTCTCTTTCTTTCTCTCTTTCTCTCTTTCTTTCTCTCTTTCTCTCTTTCTTTCTCTCTTTCTCTCTTTCTTTCTCTCTTTCTCTCTTTCTTTCTCTCTTTCTCTCTTTCTTTCTCTCTTTCTCTCTTTCTTTCTTTCTCTCTTTCTTTCTCTCTTTCTTTCTCTCTCTCTTTCTTTCTTTCTTTCTTTGCTTTTACATTATCTCTCTCTTTTATTCTAACAGTACCCTAGTTTCATATAATCTTATGTAATATATAATTACAGTGTAATATAGTAAAGTATAATCGTAATATAATATATAATTTGTAAACATTGTCATTATGTAACAATGTTTTGGTATCCTTATTGTAATTTCTATATTTTGCTATTTGCATATTCATAATTATATTGTACTCTTACTGCTTTTAACCCATGTACGGCACTAAGTCGCCATCCTGATTGGGGTTTTTCTGGGTTTGCTCAATCGCTTAAGGTTTTACCGGGGTGTTCCCTAGTATTGCTTCCCAGTTTTAAATGTAAATATGATCTTCCCAACTTTCATCTTTTATTTAAAATGTAAATGTTTTAAAATGGTTAGACGGAAGAGTAGACCTTAAGGTCTGAGTCTCGCCAAAATAAAGGCCCTTTTTATTATTATAATATGTATTTTTATCTCAGCCAATGCTGGTATCTTTCTTCCAACCGGGAATGAACCTTATTCCCAGGGTTGTGTATAATCCATATAGCAGCTACAATACTTTTTCAGGATTTGGGCAGTTCCTTGGAAGATACTATTACGGGTTTCAACACATTTCGCTATTATATTAGGTCCTAGTAGTAATGTTGTATACCATTGATCCATACTATTTTAATAGAATAATATTAATTTTTCATTTGCTAGTATCATTTTAAGTGATTTGATAATCCATGAGTGTGGTATACTGTCGTATGCTTTTTGCTAATCTATCCATGCAATGTTATGCTCTAAAGCTCGTTAGTTTCATTTGTATTGTCCTATAATATATTAATCTCGTTATCAGTCTCAAGAGTCCCTTTTTTTGAATGAAATTTCAATAATTAAAAGAGAGACATATTGGACATAATTAAAAGACATGAAATTGGACATGAGATGTGCGAGTTTGATGAAAAGGAATTTGAAATGGGTATAGAAAACAGGTGCATTGGTGTGAATGGCGAAGTGCAGCAGCCCTTTGTCTTTCAAGGCGATGTTGTTGGTGGTTGTGATGGGCGTATTAGAAAATGAAAGGCGAATAATATTACTTTTGCAAGATCAAGAATCAGAAAATGTTGAAGAACAAGACCAAAAGCAAGACTATCATGGTCATAGTCTTGGTCTTTTTCTTTCAGTGCGCGCCACTAGTTGGTAACTAAATTTATCTACGAGTAATTAAAGCTTTCGGATAGCATTACTTGTGTAATAACAGAATTTTATATGTATTAATGATTTTGGGAGTTTGTCTCCGTTTGTAAATTCAGATTTATATTTAATTTGTATTAAATCATTATTTATTTTTATTACACGTGTGTTTGATTGCCCGGGAAACTGGGCTGGTGGCAGCGACGAAAACTACCATAGGGATTGTGGTATTTATGTGGATACCGCTTCTACCCAAAAATACACCGCATCAGGGCTTGTGGTGTGATGTTAAAACATTTATATTTATATTCAGTTGTCCCATACCACCCGGCCAGGGCTTTTAAAACTCAAAGAAACAATTTTTCTTAAATTTGTTATATTTATTAACAGGCGATGTGTAATCTTACAACAATATGTGGGAGAGGGGGGAGCACCTCCAAAATTTTAAATGGTAACCCAACTTTTCTATAGCAGAGTTTGATGTAGTATTAAAAAAGAAGTAACTCTCGTATGAAACATTATTTTTCTTTATCGCAGGTGGCGCTGTAATCGAAAACACTAAACCATTTTTTTATTTTATTGAAGTACATTTAGTTTATTTGTTTATTATTTATATTTTTCTATTCACGTACGACCGGTAATTTCATTTTCCATTTTATTCCGTGAGGCGAAGTTAACGGCACAGTTATTTAAACTTGCAATAATGTTTTGGTGCGTGTGTAAATTTTACAAAAGAAAACATAATTTTATTTCCAAATTTGTTTAAAATACACAAAAGTAGAATACACGTCTTCTAAATATAAAATTCAACAATTTATCTTTCCTATTCTTCAAAAATTTAACGGTATTTCTTCGTGAAGATTAATATTGTGGGGATTCAAGAGGATTCATGAAATATATATCCATGCATTTACTTTTCACATTCTTACATTTTCACATTTACCATCGCTCTGAACCATTTAATTAAATTTTTTCTAAAAGTATTTACTTCAAAATAAACATTACTCACAAAGTTTATTACGATTTAAGAGCTCTCTCTCTCTCTCTGCCTTTGCAGTTCATTTTCATCACACTATGTTCTCAACTTACATTTCTCTCAGCATCTACTTTTGAATTTAGTTTACTTTTTAAAGTTTTATCTGTGTATAGCAGACAAGAGAAGCCGCGCTTCAAGGTAGCTCGTCCGTCGGACTTCCCTCAGTCTCCGCCTCGTGTCCAATATACCTGCTCTGCAGTCCCCGCTCCCTTTGTAGGTCACTCCACTAGTTCTTGTACTTCGCTTCGACTTCAATAGAATCGCATCTCCATTGATCATATCATTCGATTCTTTACTTCGTTCGCAAACTTGACTGATCTACTAGGAATTTCTACATCCAGATGTTAGTCTTTTCTTCGCTTCGTCTCTCACTCGGATATTGTCAGACGCTCTTCCTGAAATTGATGCTCTCCCGTACCGGATGATAGTGTGAACTCGATCGCAAACCTGCTCACTGACTCTCACGTTAAAATGTCACAATATCTTTCTACTCCTTCGTATGACAATCGCGTATTATGAATGAATCCATTTAACCTTTTACTTTGAGTGCATTATATAACTTCTCAAATATTCCAACCACATTGTCTGTCAATATCGTACCTTTCCTACACAGTCCTGGTCCTTGTACCTCAAAGACAGCCGTTTTACTTCATTTATTTTGGATAACTTTCACGATTGTTTATAAGAATATAACACATTTTAAAAGGATTTTTATTTAAACTCTACTTAGAGTAAAATAGCGTTCTTTCCATAAATAAGAGAATAAAATTGTTTCTTGCATTGAAATAAAACTGTACATCGCTGGACCAACTAAAACTTTTTCCGTCACAGCTCTGATTTTTTGTAATTCATTTAACCGAATTATGAAAGCCGTAGTACCGTACCGTAGTTCGATCAGATTTGTTTTCTCACACACTCAGGTAGACTATAGGCACCAAAATCACGCTGCCATTAAGAGGTATATAACTAATTTTACATTATGTTTTCTCAGATGTTCCGAGCGTTCAGTAATAAATGACTTATAAGAATCATTGAATGGATTTGATTGAATAATTAAAATTATTGGATTTGTGAATAATCCATGAATAATTATTTTCTTAGAGACTAGAAAACACTTAACACCCCCTTCCTCACTCCCCCTAAAAATAAAACATAACTCTCTGTTGTCACGTTTGAATGCATCTTGTATTCGGCGGATTTCATTAATCATTGTGGGGTGGATTATTGTTTTATTGGTCGCAGAGTAGATGTAAATCAAAACTCCCCATTATATTGTATTGTTCTTAAACCTAAACCTACATGAAAAACAGGGTTTTTCTATTACAAGATTCGGTTCGAAATTGTTGTAAAAGGTTTTTTAGCAAAGACAGAAAAATAATTAATGGGAATTTAACACTGATAATTAACACCAAATGTTTGCTTTTCGAAAAGATCAGTCACATATTATTTTTTCTTTTACATCAACGTTTCGGTTTCTGCCAAAGACGGAAGACCGAATGGATCTATATCTATTTTCACAAGATCTTTAGAAGTGTTCCCATTGCTAGGAACCGAAACGTTGATGTAATAGACAAAAGAAAAACGTTGTGACTGGTATTTTCGAAGACATAAATATGTATAGAAAGAAGTAGTTTAAGTAAACGCCTTTTAAGCGTATCCTGAAAGTTGCATATGTTTTGATACTCAGAGAAACTATATTCTCAATGGATAAACATTTAATCTTCTCCTAATGCATTAAATTAACTTAGCTCAGTGAATTCACTGAATTCATTTGTTGTATTGGCAACAAATCTAGGGCATGGTTTGGTCAGAGTATTTAGACATTGTACATAAAACGAGTTTCTTTCTGAATTCTATTATCTACCTTGCTTAACCGCAGGATTCAAAGTTCTTTTTCTAATAGTTTTCTTACGTTTGAAGTCCTATATGTGTCAAGAGTCAATTTTGGTATTGAAATTTGACTCACATTCCGTTTTTAATCGAGGCTATATTTTGCACACACATTTGGTTCTAATGACGATACAATATTATTCGAAAGCCAAGATTGCGGCTTCCATTTTCTCCTAAATCCCCTGGATATGAGTATCGAATGAAAGGGTTTGACAATTAATACACGATACGCTATGTGACGTCATTATTACAATATGATGGACGTCCTATGATACAAATTAGATTGCCATTTCTAGTTACTAATAATCATTAAACTAACATACAAAGTAAATTAAATATGAAGATTTATGAGACTTTTAGTTATACGGCTAAACTTACCCGAAGGAACCACCGTAAGGTGTTTGTATGTTAGTTATCAACGGCACGGTACAGGCAAAATGCATTCACATACACTTTACCAATTTTTTTTCTGAAGATATCATACATTATTTCGAGGTACTGGACCACAGTTATGTACATTTTCTTCAGGTATTATGATAAGCTTTATTGACAATCAGAATTGTGATAAAACATATTATGAAAGGTTAAATGAAATTTTATGAAAGCCTTTGTTACTACTTTTGAGTGTAATTGGGTTTTAAAAGAAATCCATAGCTTTAAAAAAATCTTGAGTGTGACCCCCTCTACGTTCCACTTATACTTATTAACAACAGGATAATAGGATACAATCGTGATGAATCATGAATTGCACGTAATTTATAACGATGGTCGGCATTCATTTATGGGAAAATGCCAAACACATTATGATTACCAGTCCTCGGTAACATTTGTATTGTAATATAGTTATATTTAAGCAATTTGTTAATATACAGTTTAACATATACAGTTTAACATATACAGTTAATATACAGTAAACTTTAACTAGTTCAAAATTTTTAAAACTCATATACCTGAGTCATTATTACATTTGGTAGATACTTGTTACTTCAAATGCAATTATATTACGTCCTTTCATCTTGTTTTCACTCTGAGTTCTTGGCAATTCCCTCATCGTCTTAATTGTAATAGACGTGTTTGAAGTTAGCATCCCCACTTTGTTATAAAATGAAATAAATTGTTCAACAATTTTGCGCTAATTTCATCCACTAATGATTAATTTTGTGCTAATTCGGAAACCAGAAAAAAATGGATGACAAAAGTGGGGTGCTAGCGGAACGTTCACCTGGCACCCTCACCTATAATAAAATCAGGCTTTGGAGAATAACCTCCTCACTATAATTTTGTGCCAAATGTGTGCAAATTGTGTTCTTAAATTACAGACTTTTAATAGCCCAAATGCCGATTTTAGGGATCCGTATTTTCTGTTTCAAAGTGAAGGTACCTTTAGATAAAGCTAGCATCGCCAGAAACAGGAAACAAATGAAATATATGAAATTCATGAATTTGACATAACCATCTTTAAAGGCTGTAGAAAAACTAGAGAATTCACTCCTGCCGCGCTAGAACCACCAAGCACCAAAATCACTAAAATGTCATGAAAACTAAAATCCGACTTCGTCTGAATTAAAGGTTTATAAAAGTCACATAATAGAATATCGTATTTCAACCATCTGACTTAATATTTGCCAGTAGAAAAATAAAAACAACATTGGATTTTACACGCATCGCGCAAGCATCGTCAAGAGCCAAAATCACGAAAATGTAATGAAAACCAGATCTGAATTTGCCTGTATTAAAGAGTAAAAAGTATATATTTTTCAATAATACCACAACATTTAATAGTCGAAAAATCAAAATACTGGATTTTAAACGCATCGCTTTAGTATCACCATCACCAAAACGAGAAAAAATACATCACTTATTCCGCTTCACCTGCATTAAAAACTTCATATTACAAGAGGCTCCTCAACATTATGACGTTACATTTAATAGTTGAGAAATCAATAAAACTCGAATTCACTTTGAAACCCAGTATTTTCTTGTTCACAACATCGGTATCAAATACCACTCGTCAACCACACACTAAAATATCTGAAAATTACTCCCAAGAGCTGACTATATTGCTCTATGAGGTGTTAAGTCAGAAAAGAAAGGAGGAAGAAAAGGGCTGGCTCGAATTGAGGAACTATAATAAATTTATTGTCAAAAAACAGTACAATCTGCGTATGACCACGTGGAGGACAATAAACTAATTTACTCTCCGGAAGCAAGCAAGGAACCATCCCATCAATTCCGATCAAGGGCCCTAAGGCAGAGGCGGATTCAAAAAAATTCAGCATAAGTTCCTAGATAAGACAAAAAGTTAGTTGCGAGTTATAATACTAATAGAATGTCAATATGTTTGTAATTTAACGCAAATATGTTTGTAAATTTACATGTACAAGATATTATCGAACTATAGATTATTCTGAGTATAGTGTTTAAAAATCATAAGAGTTGAAAAAACACTAAATTCACGATTTATTGTTACAATAAACACGCCCCTAGACAAAGCCTAGAGAACCTGTATAAGAAATCCGCCTCTACCCGAAGGAAAAAAGGAGAAAAACCCAGGCCAGGATGGGGCTACAGAATTAATGTACACAACCGTGCCAAAGTTGAGTACACATAAAACTAAATTAATATGAGCCATACGGCAACACAATCATGCAAGAAAATAGTTTTTGAAATTGTTATAAGTTATTTAAAAAGTGCTACAGCAATGGCGTGATAAAGTACAAGACGAATTTAACTTTTATTAAAATCAATAAATTCTTTTACAGTGTAGAAGCACTGGTGCAGGAGGTAGTTTTTAACCGCGGATTTGAAGATATTCAATTTCATAATGTCTTTTATATTCTTGGGCAGGGAATTATATAGAATGATTCCCGAATGATAAGGTCCTTTTTGGCAAAGAGTGGTTGACACTCTAGGCCGATGAATATTATTACTATTGCGAGTATTTCTATGAAAGAAAAATAAGAGCTTTTACCTCTCACTAATTGTCGAAAGGTACAAATTGAGAAACTTCTTTAATTTTACCCTTTGAGCAGGGCACGATTTGAGAAACCCCTTTACCTGACCATTTGTGACAATATGATTCCTTAACATTAGTCATTTTACCCAGTCCTTTCTGAATATAAAAACATGAAAGAAATTCATAAAGCGTATGCAGTTGTCATTTTTTCAAGACTTGGTATGGTGGTGTACAAAAGCTGTTAAATTTTATTGCTAGTGTTCTTTCACAGAATAAATACCTTTATTGCACCCATTAGTCATAATAAGAAATCAACATGCGAAACATAATAAAATGTACTTTAAGAAATACAAAATTTAAAAATTAAAAAGAAAAATACTAATTACTGTTTCCAGATTTTAAAACTAATATGCTGCTTTGTAAGAAACATATTTAATGAAACCCAATATGTTAATTTAATTGTTTTGCAGCCACTTAATTTTGTGTCTTATGAATTCATGCTTCCTTTCCGCGCTTGAGGTGTCATTGATACGAATATGTGCATCTGTCTGAGCTCTTCTGAGGGTTTTTACAATCATAAATATGTTTAGGCATAGAATGAGGACCCACAGGTTGCATAGAATTGAGGATGGAAACTCTCGCGAACTCCATGGGTCCGCCGACTTATTGCTCCAATAGTGGGAATAAAACATTTCCAACCAAGTCCATATACACGTAAAGTAAATTACATGTAATGCCGTAAACGCTACCGACAAAACCCTAAAAACGTTTTTATCACTTAGCATCTATTAAAAATTAAAACATGAGGAAAGAGTTACCCAATATTAGATATTTAAATTACCTCGGTTAAACAAAACGTTTAAACACGTTTAAACAAAGCAGAGGGCTCAATTAGTTCGTGATATATATATTTGTAATAGCGAAAGTCGAAAAAACAACCTTTTGCACTAATTCACCACTTTTCACTGGAAATTTGGAAAAAAATATTTCTTAGTGTACCTCTACAGTACCAAAGCCACATTCCGTCAAATTTTAAATTACTGTCTTTATTAATTATCGCTCTGAGTTGATGTAATACAGAATGTAACTCAGGACAACGCTGTATTACAATTAAACACCCTGTGCATATGACCTGACAACGATATAAATAAATTAATTTCTTCTATCATTTTGGCGTTTTGTAAATTAGTTAATACGACATAATTTGGTAACGATATATACATTTGAACTAAAACATCCACATGTTTAACGTATTTAGAATATTAAGCGTTTTTAAGACTATTTTGAGATTTAATGTTGTAAGAAATATGTAAAATACCAAAATTCTATCCAAAACCGAAATATCGATCACATAGAATGTAATCATTTTTGTCATCCTTTTTTCTGTCTTCTGAGCGAACATCGAGTAATTTTTTGCTCATATAGTAAGCATATACTTAGCACAAAATTATAGTATAGAAGTTTATTCCAAAGTCTTTTTTATTGTAGGCAGGAGTGTTAGGTGAACGTTCAACTAGCACCCCTACTTTTGCCACCCATTCTTTTCTGGTTTCCGAATGAGCACAAAATGTAGTAATTTGTGCAAATTACTACATATTACCACAAAATGATAGAACAATGTATTTCATTTTATAACAATGTTGGGGTGCCAATTTCACTGACGTTTCTAGTAGACGTCACAAGGATCTGTGGAGATCTCGATATTTTTATAGTGATTACTTAATTTTTATTGTATAAAAATTGTGTAATTGGAAAAAAATAAATATATTTTCCATGTATTGCGAGAAGTTTCTCCATGTATCTCGAAAATGGTGTTCTGTACGTGCATTTGGTTTGGCAGTCTGTACGTAGAAATCTGTTGGCTGCCTGTACGTAGAAAACGGAAATCGAGTGCGGAGTAAGTGAAGTCGGAATAAGCTGATTAAAAATGCTGAATTTGTTTCATGTGATTACAATCCTTTACGTATGCAGCAGTTGTATAATTGGAAAGAGGAAAATTTTATTTACGTTATACTAACTGATTATTCCCGACTTTGCTCTCGTGAATTTTGTAGCATGTCTGCAACTTTACTCTTTCTCATATCCCTATTGATATCCAGTGAGAGTGTCATCCATTAATCTTGGTGGTTTGATAGTATTGGAGTATTTCCTGAACCTCTTATTTTCACTAATGATATAATAGAGAAAAAGTTATTGTTTTTGGAAAAACCCTACTTAGAGATATTTTGGAATTAATTCAAGAATAAATAGATATAAAATTTATATCCTAATGGATTATCCGGAGTTGCTCGGGTTTTTCTTCTTATATCGATCTTTTTTACTCAGGGAAAAATAAAATATATGTCGTAAAATAAAAAATAATCTTACTGGTTTTTAAAATAGTACGTATAGCACCCTAATTTTACAAATTCATAAAAAGAAAAATTTAAAACTGTGCTACGAAAGCCTCCTAATATCCTATAATAGATTTGTGCTAGCTCAGTTTGGTCCAGAAAGCAATCTAACACAAGATATCCTACTCCTACCTCTACGTATGTATACGAGCATACCATAAGCTTTTGCTAAAGGCTACAAAACCATGATTAATTAAAAACCCACTGAGCGCCATGTTACCATCAAGCTAGTGACTTTAATTAATTACAGAACATTAATATTATGACTTGTTGGCCTAATAAAAACAGGGACAACGATGTTGGAACAATAAAATACATATATGAAAACAGTGAACAACATGAATTTATTCAGCAAAAATTACTTCAATTGTATCTCTTGAATGAACTTCATCATCAAATATGAACTTGAAAAATTATTTTCTTTAAATTACTAACATTAAATTTGACTTTTGAATAACATAATGGAACAAATAAAAAACAAATTATTTTTACCTTTTTTAAAAAACGTAATGAAACAATTACGAAAAACAAAATCTCTCTTTCTTTTAACTTAATGAAACAGTTAAGAAAAACACAAATTCTCTCTTTACATACATCTTTCTTGAATTAAATATTCGTGAACGATTCCTTTCTGCAACTTGCGTCTGCCTTGTCCTTCAAACGCCTCGTTTTCACGCAGACCCCCGCTAGCATCGCTGTAACTGCTTATTGGAGATCTAGGGACCTTGGTCCTCCGCTCCTCACACTACCAAAAGATTCTCACTTTGAAATAGTACAGGCGTTAGAAAGGAAATATAACCAACCTACTGGAGTGCATTGATCCTTTTATCACGTAAATTCTTACGAAATACCGCAACACGGTGTTGTGCAATAGCTGCACTGTCTGTTCATCGTCACAAAATTTCACAAAAATTCACATGGAATTAACTAATTAATCATTTGTAAATTGATTGCAATGATAATGAATGTTCAAATCAATTATTGATAGTTCATTACTACTTATAATTTCACCACGTGCTTGATCATGCAAATCCTTTAAATTCATCAAATCGTAGTAAATTCTTATTGCACTTTTAGCGGTAGCTGAACTATAATTTATGATTATTAAATTTAAGTGTGCAATATCATGATTCGTTAAGATAATCAGCATTATAAAGTTCATTAGCATCATGCCATGCACATTGCTAGCTGAATATTACTCATTGATCAAAATCTTGAATAATTTTACATAAATATCCAACTTTATCTAATTAGAAGTCTCATTGGAACATCTAACAATTGTTCAATAAGTAAATTACTGCAATTCAATATAATTGCAGTTATACTTCACCAACTGGTTCCACGTGTTCCCCACTCTACCATGCTGCGAAAGAATACTCCTCGCGTTTCAACCATCTAAGTCGTCTGAGCCATCGGCACCGTCTGGGGCTGAATACTTCTCGTCTTCCCTATTTATGCACGCGACGCAATTGCTACGAGGTTTTCCCATCTACTTCTACCGACTCCCGCTGCGCGCGCATCTCCAACCTACATCAATTAGTTACTGACACTCTAGTCCAAGTGTCTTCTTGGTTTTATAATTATGTTTCACTAAAAATCATCACAACTATGAGAAATAAATAATATAAAATGTAAACTGTATTTAATATGTCCAAATAGACATTAATATGTCCAAATAGACATTAATATGTCCAAATAGACATTATTGGGACAATACAAAACTCGATTCTATTCAACATTTTGAGTTATATCTCCTGGGGCAAGGATTAATAAATTCTTGGGTGAAATCACCCTTAATCAAGAAAAATAAATTGCCCATGAGAGAAACAAAACAGTCATAACTTCATCAATTAGTGTAGCACATCACTTCATTTTTAGGAGAGTTAGGAATATTTAATCCCCTATTGGTGCTGAACCCCCTATACTTTATTAATATATTTATTTTTGTAGAACAACTCGAACTCATTACCGAACATTGTCAATACTTGGGATTCATATCACGGTTCATCTAAAAAAGAAACCTTGAAAACTATGGTTTCGACCTAATGTTGGTCGTTTTACGTTATTTTGACGACCGACCATTCTCACCTCCAGGTACGTGCTCTGAACGTGAACTTGACGGCATTGGTAGTATAATGAAACATCTCACCAACCCTGAAAACTATGAATTCGGTGCAGTCTTTAACCCAAGGAATGCTAAGAATGTTTGTTTTTCACGAGGACTGAATTTAGTTGTATACAATATTAGGACGTCACTATCAACTCAGCGATACCGAAAACTTTTAATCGCTACTGGTATCGATAATTTGTACTGGTACCCAATTCCCTAGTGGTGTATACGGGAAAACGTTGGATCCGATGCAAATCAGTCGTCTTCAATTAATTTTTTCGTGTGTTGTCCTTTCCACTCTCCTTTCAGGATGTCTTATTCTCCATGGGGGTGATTTGAGACACACGGCATCCATTCATCCACACGGTTATACCATTAATATCAGCGAAACTCAGAGCTCGTCGCTGATATCTATCATTATCGATACTTTGTACATAGTGTCCCCTTCCCTTGGTGTGCAAGCGGTGTATAAGAGCTGATTTTGGACTTTGGGGTCTTCGAGAATGTCACTACTAATGTTAGCGACCACGAAAACTATGATCTCAACGCTAATATGAGTCATTTTCGATTATTTTCACTTTTCGTCTTCCAACCAAACAGAGTATATTTCCTCATAGGGGGTGATCGTATTGAGAGTTTGACTCTTCCCTTCTGCGGCTGCAAAACTGATGTATTCAACACCAATATTGGACGTTGTTGATAATTTGTACCTGCCAACAGTTCCCATCCCTTCCCCAGGGATGCTAGGGGTTTAATATTTCCACTTTGGACGAATTGACGAAGCATCGAGGGCGTCCATCTTAACGGCACCGATAACTATAATTTCAAATATGTAGAGTATTTTTCCATTATTTTTTCGCGTTATCCCCTTTCCTCTCCCTTCTAATGGATGCCAGGGATGTATTACCTCCACAGTGCTTGTTGTAAGATAGATTTTGATTACAGCTCTATTTGTCAATACAACTCACAAGAATGTGACACCAAAAAGCTTTAAGACAGGTCAGTCAGTAAATTTAGTTGAATAATCATTCGTGGAGCTTCTGCTGATGCAAGACAGATTGGTAGTGTGTAGTACCACTTTACGTACTTAACTGCCAAGAACTGTGTAGTTGGACATCATCTCCCGTAATAGGGAAAATTTCTCGAAGTATATGGCTTTTTAATGACTAGGTACGGGAGGTCTGGACAGGTTTTCCCGCGGGTCTTCGAATGACAAATAACACGGGAACTAGAAGTCAGTCGTTTCGTCTGGTAGACCACGTAAGGGATAGCGCTAGATGCAAAATTGACAATGATAATTCTTCTATATTAAATGTCGTACTTATCTTCTTAATAAATAATGCCAATAATAAACGACCATTGATTTTTTAACCGACTTGCAATGTTTCCAACGTGGGCGCACACTTGTTCTAGCTTAATATTACGTCATGTGAACGTGTCTTTCCTCCAAATGAAACATTTTCCGCGTGATTATCTTTGCGAAATGACTAACATAGCTTATACTGTGCTGTAGAAGTAAGTTCGGTGAGCAATCTGGATGAAAAATATTTTTGAACGTGCCTGGAGAAAGTAAAAAAAAATAGAGAAAATAGTTCGAAACTTGCACCAGTCTCTCCTATTTACCTATGATAGTTGTCTCTACCCCGTACATTTTTAGCAAATTTCTCAGTATCATTTCACCTAAAATAAAAAAGGAAACAGAAACATATTTTACATATTCTATTCACTATCCTACAGTAATGGTTATCAGGATGTAGGACTTAACAAGGCACGGGCCTTATAAATCGTAATTTGCTCTGCTAGTCCCAACCAGAATCCCTGCCTTTTAGGGTTCTTCTCTCCACCTATGTATCCTTCTCTGAACACCTCAGAAGCTCTCCCCATCAAAGTTCCGACACCATCCTCAACTTTCGTGTCTAATACTCCCACTTTCCTTGGGGCAATTCTCTTCTATCCCCATCTTGCCTGCTGTTTTCGTATTCGGAAGAGCTGTGCTCCAGCTGCGGGGACTGAACGGCTAATCGATACTGGCGCTGCTGTTGACAGTAAGTGCCGCGCCCGTCCGTTGCACGCCACTAATGCCTCTGGCGTCAGCCCTCACGTCGACGTCGCCGCCTCGACAGCATCGTCGCATCGTCACTTGCGCTGACGCCACCTTCGTTGACGTTGCGCGTCGTTCTCGGAAACACAGCATATCGTCGCGGGATGAGGAACTTTAATGGTGAATAAATGAAAATGGATCAAGGAATAGACAAAATTTAAAAATGCAATTCCATTCATGGGAATAAGTTTTTTAGAGATGAAATATGACAAAATTATTCATTACCATCCGTGGAATCCATGACATAAAATATCAGATAAATATTTACCACAAAGCTTCCAGGGAGAAAATAATGCATAATATTTAGAAGCCTATCTAGATTGAGAAACCACAAACAGATCAGACAAGAAACTTAGTATCTATTTATAATTTACTGACAAACTAAACAACTGTCATAGTTTTCTGATCATTTGATGAATTGTGAACGTATTAAACTATTGAATTAATAAACGATGATGTAATGATGTAAAGAAAGTTTTTTAGCACATTGTCAAATATAAGAATATGAACATCCTCACTACAGTATAGAAGCATCGTTCCACAGTTTTCCTTACACTCTATAACGGCGAGTATTTTGTCGCTTTAACTCGTCATTTTAAATTATTGACATTTTTTCGTTGTGTAATTACTATTATTTTATGTGAATTTCTTTATGAGTGGGTTCGCTTGTACTGGGCAAAGTTCCAACGTATCACCGGCAATCTACAAGTATCATCAGAGGGTGAACGGTCACGACATCAGTGAACTACTGGTATATCATGATAGAATCCATAAACCATTCTTACTAACAATTCTTCAAGTCTTTTTTAATAGAGCTCTTACAAAACGAAATCAATATTCTCTTAAAACTTCAAATTTTCTTCTGTTAAAGATTTTTCTACTCGTTGATGAATCAGTCAGTAAGGACAGCATTGTTTTAAGCATTCTACACCACTTAAAGGTTTTCTACATCATCGACCAAGACGTTATTTTCTGTCATTTTTATTTCGGACTATTGTTATAGGAAAATTGTTCCTATCAATTACAAAAGAAATTCTCACTATTTTTTGAAATTTAAAAGGATTCAAGGCCATTCAATGGATCTCTTCAATCCCGTTCATTTGTTGAATTCACTTGTCATTGTAACAGAAGTTTCCCTGCCTCTATGGTTCTCCGTACATTCCTGTACCGTAATGTCAAAGGACCCGCTGTTATCCCCCTTTCTTTTTTCCCCTTCTCGACCTCTAATGCCACACAACGTCCGCTTCATAGTTGCTGTGTATGCCCCCTGCGGCAGCACCTTAGGGACTTTTACATTGAATGGAAACCACAACCGCTGGCAGCCTCTGTTGGTGCGATCTTTGGTAACAGATTGGCGAATGCACAATAACATATCGGAGTGACGGCTCTGGTAGGAATCTGGGCTGAAGTGGAAGGCATATAGGGAGGCGAGTAGAATGCTGTGTACCCCAGTGAAAATAAGAGAGTTCCGAGTCCTGGCGCATCAATCGCTATGTTAGTGAGAGCCTTCTCACCTTCCCCCTTTACATTACTCTGGCTGTGATAATTAAAGTTGTTTTTTCTCCAAATTCACGCCTTATTCATGGAAAATTCTCACTTAAAGAATAATATGGTTTTTCAATTTTTTATTTTGTCATATCTCCATTTCATCTTATTTGATTTCTCGATTTTACGCGACAGTGTTCATGCTATTATGTCATTTCGGAGAAGTTACAAAGTAT
>NNCF01126895.1:0-19667 GCA_002313205.1 Laupala kohalensis
ATCGATTGATATAAAAGGGAACAATGACAGACTTCCCCAGCTCATTTGCAATGTAACTTCCAACACGACTACGTCGTGAATAAAGCGCAGTAAAAACTTTTGTGTGTTTCATTTCTTCGAGTGATCTCGCGGTAAGAACCTGCGATTCGTAAGACCGTCTAGTGAATCGGGCTTCCACGAACATAACTCATGCATGCAACTTCTGGAAATTTTTTATATTATTGTATTTGTAAATGTGAAATGTAGCGTGCTTATATTGAAGCTTATCTATATGGAGCGATATAAGATAGGATTTGGGTGGAAGGCTATTGTGTGTAGGTGGGCCGCTTAGCTGTGTTTACCAACAACTTGGCCCACGTGGCGGGGTTAGTAATAAGAGTTAGTGGATTGAAGAAGGAGCGTTCGCTTTTCAGTTGGGACATTGAGCTATATGAAACTGGGTAATTGATCAGAAAAACCTTCAAGTTTTTTTCAGTTCTCATCGGAAATTGAACCCGCAGAGATACAGTGACAAGCAAGCATGCTAGCCACTCAACTACCAAAAGGGTTCCTGGAAATTTACATAATAGTTCTCTCGTTTTATATACGTATGAATATACGAAGCTTTTCAGATACTTTTTAACATTCAGAAAATTTTATTGTGTTCACTGCGCGTGTATGCAGTAAGTATCACGAACCAGGTAGGAAGTCGAAAGACCACTTTTTGTTTACATTCCTTTCGGGGTCGGATCATATTTATTCGTGGTGGGAAGATTTGGTGTTGCGGTGAACCCTCATCAGAAAGAGAGAAGAGATCCTCCAACAAGTTGATCCTCGCATAAGCATCATCGTTATCTGACCCCTTCGAAACATCAAGTTTCCCCAAGACAGATCACCTCCGCCGTGATAGAAGAGGAGAATTAAGTGTCTGTAGATAGAATCACTTGCAAGATATCTATAACCAGTCAATTGTTTGGAATTTGATAAATGACGTAGATATCGCGGATGAGCTTGTTACAAATTGTCTGTGGTGCCTGGAACGAGAATTGCGAAAAGAAAGAAGGAATTATCAATAAGAAAATTCTGACAAAAATACCTTCTGAGAGTTCTGAAAAAGGACGTTAAGTGAAGAGTAGATAAAGCGAACCGCACCAAAACGACACCCAGATCCATAATAATAATAAAGATAATAATAGAAAACAAGAGAACGGGAAATACAGAAGTTTGCTCTCTATGACAGTGAGACATTTTTTTTAAAAATACGCATCTAATCAGATAGAGAGTAGATAACGAACTAAAACCAGCCAGAATACATTGACACCTACAAAATTAATACGATAATGATGATACTACTACTACTAATAAATTTTACTCATATGTTCACTGCTCTCGTCAGCAATCGAAAGAGTGTTCAATCATAAAAAATATTGTTTCTCCCGCCGCACACACATTTTTTGAAGCGAAATTTAATTTTTTTCTCTCTTTCCTTCACATCGTGTTTCACCTTAATGTGCCATTTAATTTCCGACCCTTCTTCCCCTTTGAAAGGGATGTGAGTCTGCTCGTCCGACCCAGTTGTTGGTCGATCTGCTAAGGAAGAGTTGGTGTAAACCAATGCACTGAATGTTTTTAGTTCCCATCCCCATCTTCTGCGTAACGTTATCCCGTCATCAACGTAATGCCAGTCGCAATTCCCTCCTCACACAACCTTCTTGGGAGGATACAATTACAAGAAAAAAATGTAGGTTTTCAAAAACATAGAAATATATTTTTGTATTGTTTGACAGAAGAAGTGCTAATTCTGAGGAAATAAACTAATATATAAATGCGTAAAGTGAAAATGTATCAGTCTGTTGTTTATCTGATCACAACTAAACCACTGAAAGCCGTGACCAAATGAATTCTGTAACTTGAACCGAAACTGCTTACACCTATCGTCGTAGTATTGGGCGTTGTCTAAACGTCAAACGAGGAAGACGTGACACTCTGTCTCTGCCTCAGACTCAACAAGTGACGCAAGCAAAGAGACTGCGTTTGAAGAATGGGACCCATTAACAAAGCTCCTGTTCAAACTGCTGCTTGCAGATCAATGGCTTGGCAGTGTGCTTCTCTGTAGCAGATCTATAGTGCTTTTCATCATCTTAATTGTTTCGGCTCTTACGGCGTAATTAATCTAATCAATTGTCACTGTTACCACCGCTGCCACTATAGTGGGGAAGGGGGTGGGGACATCTTGAAAATATGCATTTCCAATTATATAGAATGGATAAGGAAAGCAATGTAATAGGGAATAAAAAATATCTCTTCGGATCTCAACGAATTGGCTCCTGGAGAGTCTATATTCAAAATTTGGCGATAATGCAGGTGTATATGGGCACCTTTTTAACATCAGCCAATAAGGCGATTGCAAAGAGTTTAGGGTGGAAGATAATTCATGCAATCTGTACTTGAATGTATGGGTATTATGTTTGGGGGTGAATTATGTATAGTAGTGAGGATAAACATGTTGGTACTGAATGATATTTGAAATATGTCATCGCGTTTGTATACTATAACAGATAATGAATATTTTTCTCTGGAAGTTTTTTTTCTTATATATTTATTTCAAATTAGTGTTATGATCTTTTTTATGAATTATATTTCGAAAGTTGAGTCGGCCACACTTCAGTTTTTTTAAAAAATAAATGTTATTGAAATTATTACATTATCACCGAGTAGTGTTTCCACCTTCTTAAAATCTTACGTTTTTCGTTTTCCGTTCTGTTAATGGATACTTATTATAAATTAACCTTGTAAATTATTTCTTGTGCAGGAATATTTTTTTGCCGAGAAAAAAAAAATTTAGGAAATCCTATTTTTTAAAAATAATAGTATCTCCGATCACAGAATAAACCAAGAAGATTTTTTTTTCAATTTAGGGCTCGCCAGATAAAAAAAAGCTAAAGAAGTGCTTCAGCGAGTAAGCATTGCCGCGTCATCCCGGGTTCAATTCCCGGTGGGGCCAGAAACAAATTGTTGTCACATTTACGTCCCAGTTCATATAGCTGTGACCACTAAAAAGCGAACCCTCCTTCCTCTATCCGCCTCCTGCTACTATCAATAACTCTTACTATTACTAACTACTACTACTAATCCCTCAACGTGAGCCAAGTTGTTGGTAAACCCTACTAAGCGGCCAACCTACAAACAATAGCGCCTACCACCCAACTCCTATCTCGTATCGCTCCATGTAGACAAGCTTCAATAGCACTTAGCTACATTTCCCATTTACAAATACTACAATAAAAGAAAGAGATGGTGTAGTGTATACTGTCAAGTTTTGTATTTAATTAAAAGAAGTTTACTGTAAAGAAGGTAAGGGGCTACGACGGGTAGTACTTTATAGATGTAGAAACAACCAACGGAAATCATATTTATATATTAGATTAGAGATGTTAGCGCTACCGATGCGTAAGGGAGAGGCACAAGGAGAGCGGATGAGGGACGTTCGCACGCGACAACAGAGCGAGGCTTTGTGCGCTCAAAGCAAACACGAATAGAACGCAGCTACCGAGATACGCGAACTGTCAATCGTTCGTCACCTCCCCCCCCCCCCCCCCCCNGAGGAAATTTACTTCACTATAATCACAGGCACCTTTCGATTGGTAGCAACGACCGGAGACGTACATAATTGAAGTTTAAGTCACGAATGCATTAAAACTTCGCGATATTGGAATAGTTTATTTTCTTACAACTCTTTTTTTTCATGAAAAAGAATAAAAGAACTAAAAAATGACGGCAGAAAATGAGGGAAGAAATAAAAAGTTAATTAATTTTCATCCCATATTTGTTTGAATAAATATATTATTTTATGTTCGATTATATTCGTTATGTAGAAGAGAACGAGAAATCTTCAACACAGGAAACAAATGAACAATACATTTGGTTAAACGAAAAAACTTAAATAGGTTTGTAATATGTTTAGGTACCGAAATCTTCGCTAGATATGTTTTTAAAATATGAAAATAGCGTTAAATTAACATTTTGTACATTCTCGGTAAACATTTCGGGTACTTTCTTTCATTGTCTTGTTGGTGTGCTTCTTTCAATGCTCATGTTCGTTGAGTTTATATGATGCGTGGTTTGATTCACAGTTGTTTTGACAATTTAATATGACAAATATTAAAACAATAACCATGTATGAGGATTCAAGAACTATTATTGACGAAAAAATAATTCAAAATCTGACGCGAGTGAAGGTACGCTGGGGAAAGTCATACGTCGTGGGTTCTTAACATCCGCCCTCACAAGTAGCGAAGCTCCTCAACGAAACGGTTTTCAAGATAACAGCAGCCGTACTTGTTCATAAACTGATAGCTGCAAATATTGGCACGTATCAGACAGTCATGTGTATAATGTGAAAAGATTAGAATTGTTGGGGCGAGTGTGTGAACAGTGCATATATAACTTGAGAACTTGATTATCGCTGTATCGTATGTACTGTATGGATGTCCTCAAGTAAATATTTTCTTGGCTCCTTTTCGCGCTTGCTTTTCTAAATAATGTGCCCCCAGGCTAACTGTCAAGGAAGGTGGGAGGCACCATTTGAAGTCACTTAACTTTGTTCTGAGAAGCTTCCTGGTCCGACTGAGATTTCATCCCTGTCAGCAAAGCCTCCTACTGATACGAAACTCCTCCAACAACGTCACATTTTTACTCCAGGAGACCTCATTATAAATATTCCGCTGCATTCAGTACTTGGAATACTATAAACATTAGCGAGAAGACATATAGATGTTGATATATCAATCCTATGAAAACTTGCCCTGTTTAGCCAACGCCCAGACGAAAATAGTGACAGACCGGGAATCGAACCCGGAACTTCTTGCTGCAGTTGCTGTCCATTGCATCACCTGCCACGAGTCCCGAAGTTCGTTCACAACATCCATCTGATCCGTTAACGGGCTTCGGTCTGTTACGATTTTCACTTGGCCATTGACAATGCAAACACTAGTGGGTACTCGGAAGTTGCGAGTTAAAATTGCCATTCTTAATTCTCAGTTGTGGGGAACAGTGTAGGTTGTAAGAATCCTAGAGAAAGAAGAACGATCAGGGTATGCGGGAGGGTAGAACACATGCTGCGATGAAAGGACTCGCATTGAATTACAGGTATGAAGAGTCTGCTGCGTCAGTGCTGTTTGGGACCCTACAAACCCACGTAGGGAAGTGTCTAGAAAAAGACATCAAATCCGACCTCAGTATGTCTCCGCACAAGTCCCTCAGTAAGGACACGATTGAGTCACGAGACGACGCGTGTCGGTACATGCAAACAGGCGTGACACAGCGAATTTATTGAGTGCAATGACAACGCACACGCCGTGCCGCACGCTCTCCATGAGGTGCAGACGAAGGACTGAATCGTCTCAACGAGAGATATCTCCAACTTACAAAGGCAACATTCTCGCCACAAGATTGTTAAACATGCCCAGTTCATCGACTCCGCTTTCTACATTACTCCTTTCTTATTTATCTCCTTCGATTTAGTGATTCTTCATATTGATTCGATTTCATTTTCCATATGTGGAACCCTAAATATAACCGTTGGATGCATAAAAAAGAGTGCATCCGTTTTCATTCTATTTTACTGTATCTATTTTCTACTAATGCACAAGGGTAAAGTTAACATGCCGAATTTTAAATCTTTAACACATTGTACGTTTTCTTTGATGTCACATAATACTTGTGTGTTATGAAAAAGTCACACCAAAGAAACGGACGTTAGAAGAATGGTAGGTGGGAAAGCGGGCAGCAAAAAACAGGCAGGGAAAAAAGGGAGGTGGAAACATGGACGGTAAAAACATTGTCTTTGGATGAACGGACGTCAAAATGATTGACTTTACAGGAACGGACGTTAAAAACATAGACGTTAGATGAATGGATGTTATAAAAATGGGCATTAGATAATGTGTAGGGAACACAGTACTTCGATAATCGATATTCCACGTGTGCGTTGAGCGATGAGCAGTGGCGGCGATTACGGGTGGGTGGGAGGCAGTCGCCCCCTCACTTTTTTAAGGAAAGACAAAAATTTCATTTTAACCGTCTAAAACTGGGAATATTACACCATCCTTGATGTGCTAATCGCCAATTATCTTTCCTTTGATTATTTAAATCATACGTAGTGAAAATATTCAGAAAATGTCGTGCTAATGAAAATAGTCAATATTTGTTTTACCCCCCCCTCATACACACACTTTTGATTCGTATTCGCCGCTACTGGCGATGAGCAGCGTATCGCCGCGATGCGTGGGAGACGTTTGAACACTTGCATAGAGGCGCTGCGTGAAAAGCACGCACGCCCCGTCACCATATTTCACGCGGGACGTGTCTCTGTGAATGCGAGGCTCACCGCACACCCGTGACGGGTTGCAATTTCAGTGAACGAATCCGCGACTGCTTGCGCTTGCGTAAGGGAAGCGGCGATTCGGTTGGTTTCAAAATGTGCACTCTCGGGTAGATGTTGGTTTTTTACTTCTGTTCCGGAGATGTGTGTGGCAAATTGAGTTCTGTGGCTGAAGGAAAATACACGTGTGTTTTGACATTAGTCACACGACCACTCATGCGCTGTCTTCTACATGCTGACTTTTCTGTTTCAGTTGGGAGTCAACGGTTCGGTTACTAGATGAACGAGTCCGCTCAGCTCAGAAGTCTTAGACAGCGACTTGGAATAGAGGGTATTGTAATTCTTCATTAGTTTAGTACAGGCCACTCTTCCTATTTATCAAATGATCAATGTTTAGCCTAGCCTTATTATTCCCAGTTCATGTGGGGTCGGCGAATGGGGATGGATATGATGCTTCGTTAATTGTAGCTGGGGAATATTCATGGCGCCGGATGCCCTTCCTGACGCGCCTCCCCTGAAGCGGTGATTGTGAGATGAAATGGGTGTGAATGATTATGAGTGAATGTTGTGGTGGAATGATAGGCAGGGGAAACGGGAGAACCCCGAGAAAACCTGCCGCGAGCACCGCTCCGTCCACCACCTCGGATTCTACTTGGATCGGACCGGGTTTGAACCGGCGTCCCCAGAGGTAGAAGGCGAGCGCGTTACACACTGCGCCACGGGTCGCCCTTTATTAAATGATCAATGAAATTTTTAAAAGTTTAAGTTATCGGTTTGCTACAACATATTTTTGATATTATCGTAGTTTTCTGAGGTATTCTTTTATCTGCCACTGAGCATTGCTCACTTATATATCGTAATACATTATCATTATAATATTAATTTTCCATCTTGTTCACGACTTTCTGTCTGTTTCTTGTGGTTGGAGGAGTCAGAGATTCGTCTTAACCGCATTTATGATAATTTTGTTTTGGAGAGAAAGATCAAGGTGTTATCATCAAACATCACACACACACACGATTTGAGGCTTAAGTTCCAGTTCTTGCAACGATTTGAACAGTTTCTTGGGTACTACTCCCATGTTTGACGGTATTATTGGGATTACTCTCACTCTGTCATATTTCCTCGTGTCCTTAATTTCGAAGCAAAGGCCAATGTACTTTGTAATTTTATTTTTGTATGATAGTTCCAGATTATTGGTGTTGGTGATGCGATGTCCATGAGGAGTACTTCTTTCTCTCTTTTTTCTTGACTACTATATCCGGTCTATTGTGCTCCAACCTTCTGTCTGTTGAGATGGTTCTATCCCTATTATTATTATTATTATTATTATTATTAATACTACAACTACTACCATTTTCACGACTATCGATGGTATTTATTGGTCTTAATTCCGGGTAGCAACATGCTTACAAAGGAATTGATTCCGTGTTATCTTTGGGTTCTATAACACCTTATGCAATATATGCCCAGTTCCATAAAGTACTATAATTTGGATCGCATAATCCTTTGCCGCCTTCAGGGACCTCCATTAGGTTTCTTCTTAGGTCAGTTGGTACAATTTTGATGTTCACATTTACTCATTCAGTTGACTTTAATAGCGAAGTATTTTACTTAAATTTCTTCTCAGCCTCTTTTTATATGACATAGCCATCATTTGGTACTGACACGTCAATTAGAAGACAGGTCTTATTAATAATTCTTTAGAAAATATTACCCCGTACGTCAAAAATATTACAAAATCGCTTTGTTTCGCTAAGAAATCTGCTAAAACTATTAGCAATTTACTAATATCTCCAATGCTTTTAATTGTTTTAAATCGTAACTTATTTCGAAGTATCGACACTTATTGATGATGATATCAGTTAGAAGATTTCCTCAATGAACATTTCATCGCTTTGTAGTTCGCACGTCATCAAATACACGAAGCCCATTTGAGCCTGATTTACGGTAGACGAGAAGCACATGTCGAAACAAACCGAATCGAAGTACGTTCTCCTCCTCCTCCCTTATCTACAGTGTCCGAATGCGAGCGCGATTACTTAAGCGAACAAACAGAGGGTGTTATTCTCTCTCTCTCCCTCATCACCATTCGCGAAAGCACACGAATTGCCTCTGGGAAGGACGCACACGAGGGGGGTTCCTCTGGATGGACAAGGGAAGCCACGTGATCTGTGTGGGAGGAAACAACTGACGGCGATGCTTCTTCCCCTCCCCCCGTGCATCCCCCCTCCATTGTTCATTTGATAGCTTTCCCTCTCACCAACACGCAGTAGCTCTTTCTTTTGCTGTCGTTGTTCTGTTTTTTATAAAGCTCTGTATGGTTTTTTGCAATAAACCCTCAAAATGAGAAATTTCCAATTTGTCATGTATTTGTTAACAAAGTATCGGTATGAATAGTTAAACATATCTCAACGATTAATTAACGAACAGCGTGCATTGTTACATAGTCGTAATTTTATTGTAAGGACAACATTTTTAAAATATAAAAACAAAAAAAATGCTTTTTGCAATAATTGTATTAAAACAGTGGTTTCCTGAGAATTTTGCAATAACTTATGAAATGATTTGAACATAATTTTTTTTATGAATATCTACAACTTGTTCACTTAACTTTCTCACCTTTGATCAATTCTTGACTCTCTTGCTAAAATGCACATGAAAAATTGCAAATTTCGCTCTTTGAGGACTTAATATGAAAAACCGATCTTACAAACGACGTAGAGGGTCTTAGATTTTTGTATTTTACCCTATGGAACTGAACTCTTCCTTCTTATTTTTTTTTCGACTTTCAAATCGACACTTGTATATTGAACCTTCATGCTATAACTTCTGACAAATCAATTTATTAATTGGTATATAGAGTTAAAAAGCGACATTTAATAAATAAATAGCTTACATAAATATTTATTGCTGCAGTTTGGGATTAAGTTTCCAACTCCATTTTCTGACGTTGAATCAAAATTAATTAAGCTTGGATTCTATTTCCAGCTCCAGAGAAGACCGTTAAGAACTTCATTTCAATTGACTCCATAGTTTTTACATGATGCGTATTCATTAATGATTTTTCGGTATCTTCGGACTAAGTAACCTTACGAAATGAAAAACAAAAAAGGTGAATATAAATGTAAGTAAAATAACATTTTAGCATCGATGTCGATTTAAGGCAGAAAATGTGAGGTGGTATAAGCAACGAGTGCTCACGTAGACTTCCATTATAACTTCTGTTTGAGATTTTGGCTACTTCTGCGTTGAGATGCCAGAGAGGCGATGTGGTCCGAGCCACCTGCAACGAACGGCCAGCGTGTATTCGGAAGGACGTGCAGACGGCTGGGCGCGTGCCCACTAATGGAGACCATTAGCTGTCTCTTACTGTCCTGCTCCTCCCCCACACAAACATCTGGAACACCCCTCTCATTACTCTCGTATGTATATTCCATTTGCAGACACACGACCCCATCCCCGCGCCTGACGGATGGATTTATCAATTAGGTCGTCTTCCACTGAGCAGAATATTAAAAAAATCTCGCAGTTTTTGGATTAGATTTTAAACTTGCATCTACCTCCATTCACCTTTCATTAGATACTAAGCACAAAGTCCAAATTAAGAATACAAGTTTCTGAGGAATATGGGAATTTTGTTTCTAATGAATCCTTTGAAATGTAAAAACCCGCACGAGACGAAACAAGAAGAGAAGCGCAATAGTCGATTAGAGTTGACGAGAGTGAAATATTTTCTTTATTTTTTGTATTTTTGAGGTAAAGTTTTGGATAAATTCGTACTGCCCCAAAAGACAAGTTATTTTTATATATTTACATACTACACATCGTCAATATGAGTTAAATCGTGAATGTCATAGTTGGCGCACATCAGGAATCACTGTCTCCCTTCAAGTTCGATACATCGACACCTCAAGGAAGAATCAATTCAATATTTGAAAATAAGCAATTCATTTCCGTGTGCGATGAGGTAACAATACTCTGCTTCACTTGTAAAAATACTCTGAGAGTTAGATTGAAATTAAATAACCCTAACGGTTCACCCTAAAATTACTTGTATTCTTGAAGTGTTACTTCATCATGATGATAAAGGGGCAACTTGGTAAACATATCCCCCATTTGCCGTCCACCCCAAATGGCGACTGGATTTCTGCTTCATTACTACACAACTGCGGTTTCACCGCTTGAAAGCCGATGTCGCACTTCACCCTCAACCCTTTGGACGCGCGCGACAAACTAGTGTGTGTATGGGGGGGGGGGGGTTTTACCACAGAACCCAAGCCCAGGCGTAATATTACCAGGCAGTAGTAACCCAAGTGCGACCGACTCCCATGCTTTCGCAGACAGTAAATTTCAACGCCCTCTCTCCCTCTCGCGTAGGGAAGTGAAGCGAGGTTCTAGCAGCTGCCACCAAAATAACCGAGTCGCATGCCATGGTAGTCGCCCCGGATCGGATTTTAATTGTGAAGTAAATACACTGATGCACAAACATCAACGACACGTTACAAAAGATTAATTGGTGATAACTTTCGGTCACGTGAAAATGGCGACGAGCCGGGAATGGAAACCGGGACTCCCGCTTTGATCGCAGGGGTGATTACCATTTCCACCCAGACCTATCTCCTGCATGGGGATGTGTCTCAAGTCTTCCGGAGTTTAGGTCTGGGTGGAAATGGTTATAGTTGTGGAAGGCGAACGGGTGGTGTAGTGGTTAACACCCCTGCGATCAAAGCAGGAGTCTCGTGTTCGATTCGCGGCTGGTCGCCATTTTCACCTGACCGATAGTTATCACATATCTTCTCCACGAGTAGGGCACACGGAATACATATATGCATATTAATTAGAATTTCATTTCAAATTACATTTTAAAGCTTGTATTCCTTTTTTCTTCATTGTCTTATTGGCCAAGTGGAAGTTTCTAAAGTATTCCATTAAGTTCTATCAGCGAGAAGCTAAACGATGAGTCGCAAATGTGACAAAATATTTTTAGTTGATACATGAAAAAATAAATATTCTTCGGTTCATTTCGAGAATAGAGATATATCGAAAGCAGAAAGTGCTTATGGAATGCACAGAGTTCCTTGGGGATTACAAGGATTGGTCGCTCCCCAGATTCAGCGTTCTGCTCACAGTAGACAAACTGGAGTATATTTGGTGCAATTAAATATTGGAGCTTTTAATTTGAGTTAGAAACAAAACGGTCAAATTATATAGACTGTCAACAACATACACAGTATACCAATTTTTAAACTGACATATTTTTGAAATATTATTTCAGAACTTGTTTTCGTGTTCTGATACAGTTGCTTATGTAATTCGAGCTATTTCCTTTTGTTATCACATCCCTACATTGCTCGACTACTCAACTAGCTAGTAGCTCTGGCAGATAAGTAGCTGGCATGCTTGCTTGCCACGGAGTCACCCTGGGTTCAATTCCCGGCGGGGTCAAAGAAAATGTGTAGTTTTTCACTTCAGTGTCCCAGTTCCAAATAAAAAGCCAACCCTCCTACGTCTATCCACCTCTTACTACTACTAGTATCATTAACTATTACTATTACTGACTACTCCCACTAACACCTCCACATGGGCCAAGTTGTTGTTAAACACAGCTAATCTCCAAGCTCTAATAGCATGCTACATTTCCCGTTTACAAATACTACAATAAAAATATTCCTCAACTGGTATTGCGAAAATAGTCAACTTTATTAATTATTCTCGAAATACGGGACAGAAGATAAAGTTTGGAATAGTTTCAGAACTTTCTCTTCAAGAGTCACTAAATTTCGGAACCCCTCTCGTAGTATCCAGACACAACACAGCACCGTGGTCGTTAACGCTTAAGTTGCGAGGCCACACAGCTGGGACCACTTCGCACCACAGACCACCTGCGATTCGTTGTGAGTCGTTCACTCGAGTACGCAAGAGCCAGCGGATAAAACGTGAACTATAGAACCCGAGAACGTACTATGGGATGAATTTAAAAAAATATAGCATTTTCTACAAAAAATTAAAACAAATTCAGTGAGTCGCACTGCTCAGTATATTGATAATAAGAGTAATATAAAATAAAATCTGACTTCCGAAATAATAATAAGCATTGGCGTTTTATGTTTCTTTGAGTCTCGAAATATATTTTTTGAAATATCCGCTAATGTGCACCAGAACTTGTAAACGAACGCCGAATCATCAGTTATCTTAATATTGAATGTATTACAACAAAACGTAGAATTTTGATGAAATAAAATTGTAACCCAAAAATGAAATCAACTACGATTAAATACTGCAGAAGTTTTACCATATACTACCTTCTACTCACTTCTATATCTTTGTTATATTTCCCCGACAAATAACTAATTTACTCTCCAGCAATCAGATTATAATAGGACCTCATTTAGGAAATACGCACTGTTATCTAATCTTTATATTATTCCAAAAATATCGTAACCATTCGAATCATCGAATTTTTCAGATTAATACTATAATAATAATAATAAATTTAATATTAATAAATTTATTGTCAAAAANGATCAAGGGCCCTAAGGCAGAGGCGGATTCAAAATATTTCAGCAAAAGTTCCTAGATAAGATAAAAAGTTAGCTGAGAGTTATAATACTAATAGAATGTCAATATGTTTGTAATTTTTCGCAAAAAATTACATGTACAAGTTATTATCGAACTATAGATTATTCTGAGTATAGTGTTTAAAAGTCATAGGAGTTGAAAAAAAAGTGCCTAGTAGGGTTATATAAAGTTACGCGTCAACCCGGAGGAAAAATGAAGAACAACATGGACTGGGTTGGGTCAGATGGGTCTGGAAGATACAAACATGGCCCGTTTGCAGTCCCCAGACCTCGTGTCAAGGAAATCTTCATCGAAAAATGATAATAATCATTAAAACTCCAGACTTACGGAATGAGTTCAACCTCGTTATCACAGATATCAACAGAATCAACGCGATACAAAGTCAAGGGATTAAAGAGGGATTATATTCTGTGGAATCATTCATGTCAATGAGATCAAAGATCGGTACAAACAAACCTGTCCATCATCGTTTAAAACAGCGTTCACTCACTGCTTATTTTGTTCGTCGAATCCAAAACAAAAGGTTTACGCACATTTGGTTGGACGTATACTGAATATTTATGAATTAAATATGAAAATTTGGGACGAGAGACAAAAGGTTAAAGCATAACCAGGTTCGAAGCAGACCGGATTCATTATCCCGAAAATTTGGACGTTACATCTACACAACAAGTGAAAACCAAATAGAGTGTACAGAACAAGAAAAAGAAACATTTCAATGTAAAAAAATCTGTCGAATCTGCATGTGATTTGACGTTGACAAGCAGAACAACTCAACATACTTTGAAATTCCCAAGAAAATTAGGCAATGCTGTTATTGTGAAAAAGATTTATCCTACGATTCAGAAAAAGTGGAGAGTTATGAAATATTTAAATGCCAAGAGAATAAAATAAATAAGTTTCAAGCTCAAGAATTTTAACTGTTTCTAATAAACAGAATATTTTGGTGAGCAACAGCTGCGGCAGTTCCATCCGGGTCAGAAATTTAGAACCAAAAGGATTCAGTTGGAAAACTATTCTCAAGGATGGCTATGTCGAGAATTTAATTTATTAAGCCCCTTCAATTTATAAAGTTAACCCCCAGCATCGTAAAATTTAAGTAATATTACAATGGTTTTTTTTCTACCAAGAAAACATTTCATCGCTCAGATTTCGTGGTCTCCCCTTTTATGACTCTTTATGTTCAATATTCGTAGAAAATTATCCTCCACGTGGTCATACAACAGTTCGTAAATGCGTCTTTTTGACAATAAATTAAAATACTTATTTATGAAAAATTGAAAATAAATTAGTTAAATTTTTTTACCCATTCTGTCTGAAAATCTTTACGAAACGATCTCCAATCCCATATTTGTTGGATCCGTCTCAAGTGATCCCCCCCCCCAGTCCGAGGAGCCTCAAAACAAGTTGGTTCTCACCCTCATCATCCCTTGACAGCGTAATGGCTCCTCCCGGAAGTACAGGATCGAATTACGCGCAAATCCATCCGAGCTTTTATCTCCGTCTGACATGTGTGATTGGCTTCAGAAGGAATCAATCATGTATGATTTACGGAACTATGACAAGGAATTTAAAATTTGAAGCTGAGATATACTGAAGGTTTGGGTAATGTTTGTTCATGGTACATATTTATTTTCGAGAAAGAGAAAACGTTACGGACAAATCTCGAGTATATTCAAGCAAAACGTTTTGATGATATAATGAGCAGGTTCTAAAATATATACAAAAACCAATGTTAAATTCACAATTTTCTTTGGAGAGGTTCGAAATATTACCGAGGAAATTAATAAATATTAATGTAAAAAAACATTTTAACTGTTTTAACAAATAAATAATGTATGGTCAAATAGCTGTGACAAACTGGGTAAAACCACGTGGAGGCAGTAGCGGACCTATAACTAATGAGGTCCGAGACGGAAGTCTATTCGGAGACACAATCTTGAAATCAGACACAAAAAAAGTGTTTATTATGTTCCGGAGAGGCAATAACGTACGTGTCCTCCACGCGGTAGCGTATCTACACAGTCCAACGCGTCTTTGATTTCGCAAGTTGAATGTTAATGGTAGACGGGTCCGGGAGGCGCAGTTTTAGCCGGTAAGCGCATGAGCGCGTAAAGCTCAAGGTCCCGAGTTCGTATCACTGTCTCGTCTCCCATTTTCATTCAACATAACATCATTTAACTGTTACCTGGCTGTGAGATTCACCGCAATTTAAGAGATTTCTATATGACAAATGTTTGCTTGGTAACAAGTGCATATCAATCGCTCCCGTGCATTAAAAAAAAATTGAAATGGAAATTTCAGATACATTTTATAATCTTAACTATTCCCTATTTTCTTGTTATAAACAAATCTGAGTATATTTGTATTCAAATTACGTAGGTTTATGAGTTTTGCTGTCCCATTTGGAGAGCCAGGGTGGACCACCCCCTCCGCCCCTGTGTAGACGACACATACGTTATTTCCTCTCCGGAACTTGAAAAGGGACCTTCCCATCAATTCCGAGTAAAAGTCCCGGAGGTAGTGGTGGATATAATATTTGTGCGCCCCAAGGGACAAAATCATGACCTGCACCTCCCACGTAAAAGTACAACTATAGATACCTTGCTGGTTGTAATAATCTACAGAATATTAACATATGTATTTTCAATAAATTGCAGAAGTACTGGTATTTATAAATATGTATTTCTAGGAATTTTTTATTTTCAAAGTAAATTATTTACAATTATTACGTGCGTAAAATATTCCCATTGTTTTTTTGTTTTGTTTTTTGTTGCTTTAGAGCTCGTCAACGGCAAGGTCATTACAGCCCTTTTCCAATTCGTCTTAAAAACCACGGCTGTGCCTTCGAAAAAACTGGAGAGAAAATGTAGAAAATAGATCTGTTTTCTCCCAGGAGCTTGTGGCCACAGAACGACGTAACTACTCTCCTAGAATTGATGTGAGAAAATATAAGAAATCGGAGAAGACATTGCGTGCTACAAGGTTAGACGCGGGTTGTGGGCGAATACAAACATTTTTTTCTTCAGATGAATTATTCCGATATTACACTTGTGAATCCCCGAAGAGAGTCATTCGATTGGAACGAGAGAAGCGTGTTTAACAGTGCGAAACAGAGGAATGTAAAAAACAAAAATAAACATTTCTCTTCTGAGCATTTTGTAACTAGCCACATCACTGCAGAGAAGAAAGAGACGACAGGAAAAAGGCGAAATGAATGGAGGAACTGGCAACTGACGAGCGAATACGAAGCTCAGCGGAGGTCTTCACGCGCCGTCAATCCAAATACGAAGAATCAGTACGCGGGTGGTACGTCTGTGAGGGCCAATGTTGCCAACTTTTGAGATAATTTACAAAATTCTTTTAATTATCGGACTGAGTGCATTCGATACTCTCTTCGCGTGCGATTTTCTCTCGAAAGTAACTTTTCCGTAAATTTTTCCTTGTTTTCTCGTCATTTTTTGACGACACGTTAATGTTAAACACTTTTTCGTCGACTCCCAAATCAAATGTTCTCATCGATTTCAGATCGCAGCCCTCAACACGCAATGGTGAATTATGGGACGCGAAAGTGCTGTTGTATTCAGTTTAAAAAATCTTACGGTTAGGAAGAATTCTGACTGGGGAACTCAGCCCTGTGGTCACATTCCCAGATTGTGAGAGATGGTCAGATTTTCTTAAATAATCCTCCTTTACAAATGAAGATGTATTGGTACCTTCACTGACTCTGGCGGAGATGTTATTAGTAATAGGATTAGAAATAATTTTATTATGGCTAGACAGTCAAAATGTCATTTATTTAACGCAATATGGACAAACCTCAACTTTGCTATTTACTAACATACAAATTTTAAACGAAAACTCAAACACAGAAAAACACAAACTCGTAAATAAATGTTACACGAGTTTCAAAAATTCGAATTATCTTTAATTTACTAATACATGCATATTTAACTACCGTAAAGAGCCAATTAAAAAAAACATTTAACTTAAATATTTTGTTAATACATTTTCCTATAAAAAGTTCATACACTTCTATAGTTATAGCCACATAGCCTGCTTAGTTATGACGTCTAATGGAGACATCATTCATATCTGAGGAGGCAATAACCTTCATTATCGGAGATTCCTTATAATGTTTCATTCATGGTCTCTGGTTTCAGTCTTGTCACTGCAGTCACATCCCAATACGACACGAAAAAAGTGAAACGTCAGAATTTAGCATCAAGACATCAATCAGCGACTCGCGTTGCCCAAAGTTTGATTGAGCAAGTTGGAAAGAAATGTTTGAAACATTGCTACAACTATATGAAGCAGAGACTTGCAATATTTCTCCAGAATATTACGCAAAACAAACAATATTGATAAAAATCTGCTTCAATAGAGCAAAGCTGCATTTTGTGACAACTAGTTTCCGATATATGTATGCAATGAAAATAAAATAAAAGTACATTTAAAGGCTTCAGCGCTCTCAGCGAAAGGAAGGGAATGAGGGAGGAGCCCAAGACAACGAGAACGTCGAGGAACCGATGTCATTATTGCGAGATTGCGGGCTCTTCATCGCTGTAGACGTGTGTATTTTACTCGTGTCAGCAGAATCTTAGTGAGTTTACGTTTTAATACTAAGGCGTGCATCAACTGATTCAGGCAGTTATTAATACACCAAATGTGACGGACATAGAGGTTGATCTCTAATCTTTGGCCGAAAGAACGGTTCCTGTTAGTTTTACCACGGGTTATAGCAACCTTATTGTGGGTGCCGTGGCATGCCGGCTGGAATGGGTGTAGCCACGCCCACAGCAGACATATGACAATACCACGCTTTCGCTCCATTGGTTTAATCCCGTTACTTTTCTTTCGCTGCGATGACCGTAAGTCCAGTTTCACTGTCTTTGGTTTGCCTAACAAGTATGACCTCTATCTTCCCTTGCGCTAACGTGAATTAGTGGGTTACCAATGAGCGTTTTTGATATTTATTCTAACACGAGTCATAAAACAAAAACTGTTTCTGAGTCTATGTGAGTTGATAATTCATTGGACTGGAGATAATCGAGCGAGGAAACAAATGCAGACACCCTTTGATCATTTGGAACATGTCACGACTTCACCCCCCTCCCCCTCCTCCTCCTCCCACGGGGTCTGACGTTTACGTAGTAGCGTTCGTCGGTTGCGTTGCAATGGCTGACAGCAGCCTCGGGCGTCAGCTGCCAACAAACAATAGTAAGAGACGGGCCTTGTTCTCTGCAAATGCGAAAGAAGCGGCGAATTGGGAGCAGCCACAGACATGGAAATGAGTCGCCCCGGGAAGATATCGTCAATGGATTCGTTTGTCTTTCCATGTAAATTACACTCCAGATTATTTCTCTTCAAATTATCATGTTATTTCTGAGGAAAATGGATGTCGTTCTAAATGTCGGTATTTTTTAATTAGAACATATCAAAACATTACAAAAAATGAGGAAATCCCTAGCCATAGTAGCGTCGGGATCGAAAAGAAGAAGAGGTGACCAACAAAGGTCAGAAAAGAGAAAGGAAGGAGCCTTGCACAAGTAAGAGGAAGTAATGCCAGACTCAGCTCGGGGCCCCGTGTGTGCCAAACACGTACTTACTAAATGTAAGTTCCCTGGAGGGTTTTCAACTGTCAAAGCTATATATGAACTGGATCATTAAAGTGAAAAGCTTCAATTTTTTCTGGAATTGAACCTGTAGTTTTTAGGTGACGAGCAAGCACGCTTGTACCTTAACTAGCGGAAGGGTCGAGGATATTGAGTCTTCAAGAGTCACGGTAGAAGATAACTAATTCACACACACAAAACAAAAAAATTAATGATGCTCCCTTTACGTGATAGGGATATTTTCGAATTAGTTGTAAATAAATGTTTCTTATGCATCGTCAAAGAACAGGTGAACATTGAGACGGACCAGGACTCGAATCAGGGACTTCCTGCTATGACTGCGGGTGTGCTGTCCACTGTATCTCACGCCTCGACTCCCCCATTTTGGCACGAGCAGATACTAGGAAGTTGTGAGTTTAAAAATATATTTCTTATATCAGCTAATTATCGAGCCCGACCTTCATTTACTCCGTTTCAAGTTTCTGAAACAAGACAAAACTCCGAGTAAACTTAAAAATACTAAGATCTGATATTCGTCACTTTTTATGGCGCTTGTAGTCATTTTCTGGTGTTACTGGTATACAATTTCAATTCTTACACCTCAGCCATCTTTCCGATTATATGTAAATAGTCTTTGACTTCGAGATTGCTCAATTAATAGCCACAACATAATAATCAGGAACTATAAGAAGTCATCGAATACCGATCATGTATGTCTCATAATATTCAATGCATACATTTCAGATACGCGAATAAGATATTCAATGGAGAAATTATTGAATAGTGTATAAGATTGCATCAGTAAAATTTAAAGAAGTCGAAAGATGCTGACGGAAACGAGCGTCAAGGTAGTGTGTCAGTTCTGTTTTTTCGTCGCTCCGCCATGTTGCGGTTGGAAGTGTGGTCAAGATGAGGTTCGAACACACACACGCGCAGGATTCGCCCACCAATGCGACAGCGCTGAGTTCTCCAAGTTCCAATAAGAGACCCAAAACGTGTTGTCACAGCGACACAAGAAGAAAATCACCTCGTATACTATATATATATAGTATACGATATATATATATATATATATATATATATATATATATATATATATATATATATAT
>NNCF01126895.1:25093-53599 GCA_002313205.1 Laupala kohalensis
ACATGTACAAGTTATTATCGAACTATAGATTATTCTGAGTATAGTGTTTAAAAATCATAAGAATTGAAATAACACTAAATTCACGATTTATTGTTACAATAAACACGCCCCTAGATAGCCTAGAGAACCTGTATCAGAAATCCGCCTCTACCAGAAGGAAAAACGGAGAAAAACCCGGGCCAGGATGGGGCTTTGATGGTGCTTCGTGAGGAAGTTTGATTTGGAAGTTTTATATCAATCAGTGATACCTGTTCTTTGTATATAATATGAACTTGAATTTTCTAAGTTTAATTACTGTTTGGTAGACAGTTTTTTTAATTAACAAAAGATTTATACTACCATATATCCAACAAATGCATGTCATCCGCACCATGCATATTGACAACACGTTTTCTTTCGTCCTGACCACCAGTTGGTCCGTTGATTGAAGTTGATTCAAGGGTTTGAGCCTGAAATCGGGGGTGAAGGGTCTGTGTTGCAGTCATGCGCAACAGACTCCATGCGTTTGAGAGCGGAGTGGTCTTTTTAGGCAAAGCGGGGCCTCCAGTTTAATTAGATTTGTGGACAGGCATTGGACATAGATTCGCTACAGCAGCTCCTTCTTCACGCTTGGACATGCCGTTCGATTCGGACGTGAGTGTTTGGCGTTCATTCACTGACAAACCACTTCGACATAACAAGAGATGCTGCTGATTAAGAGGATTCTGGGGAGTACTAACTGACAATATATACTTTTTTCTGATTCTACATTACACGATTTTTTTTAAAGTACAAATGTAACATGTTTTTGATTTGTGATCATTGTTACAATGGGTGATAAACAAAGTAGTCGCCTTGCACCCCCTTACTGAAATGAATTGACTACAGTACAATCTCGATAGTCCGATATTTGTAAGACCGACACGTTTGGTAATCCGACAAGCTGACGATGACTCATCTTTCCTGTAGCACCTTGAGGGCAAACAGTTAAAAATTTAATAATGGTTATTATTTTGATTAAATAAGTTCATGTATTTTTTTCACTCAGACATCACGTTAATTTGCAATTATCACATACCGCATATTACTTATTCTCATTGAGTTTGTTCATGATCGAATATTGTGAATGGAAAGGTACCCAATCTTTTTTCTTAACCCATTTATAATGTTGTACCGTCACCCAGTAGGCTTTTTAGTTTTGTATTAGTGGTACCCTCGGTAATCCATAATAACTGATAATATGACAACCGTCTGGTCCCATATCTGTCGGATTATCAAATGTCATTCTTTCTTTTTAATTTTCATTCTCCCCGGAAAAGGGCATCACATCTTGATGGAGGAGAGAATGAAATGAAAATCTTCATTGGCTTGGAATAAAAGCGAGGTTATTTACGACCAGTGAATTCTTTGTCCAACGCAGGTAGCTTCCCAAAAAAATTTTTTTTTTCTTTTGGTTCCACCTAAAAGATTGTAAGCCAAATACGTCACTGGGATTGAGAAGAGAAGATCCTATTTCAAAGAACTTATGTTTATGTTTGCACGAAGAGACATGTGAAGTCAAACTATCACTGTCCTACGAAATCAACCAACGCACCTGCATTTCAACCTTCGGGAAAAATAGTTTTAACACGTAAAGTACTTTTCATTTTTTTTTTAATTACAGGGAATCACTTTGTCAATTCAAAATACCAAAAACTGAATCGGGGTGGAATCATAAAAATTTCGTTATCATTTTGTATACAAATTAAGACGTGGTTTTCTTCTTCTTCTGTTGGTTATGGATATTGTTATAATGTATTTTTTTAATATAACTAGAGTGAAGTATGTTTGGTCCGACAATAACCGTAAACATTTGTTACCATCAGAGTCGCAGTACTGGTTCGTATATCAAAGGAACATTACAAAGGAATAGGAAGTATCTTCTTAATTCATTGGAAATGAATATTTTGTTGATATTATAACACCTAGGTAACTATTTTTATTCTTTTTAAGGAGTCAGATGAAATGTTAAATCCGCCTCTGCCTTAGGGCACTTGATCGGAATTGATGGGATGGTTCCTTGCTTGCTTCCGGAGAGTTTATTAGTTTATTGTCCTCTACGTGGTCATATGCAGTTTTTATCTGCTTTTTCACAACAAATTTATAATTAATAAAACTACCATAAATACTACATTGGAAAATTGGATATGTGATCTAAGGTGTTTGAATACGCCACGTACAGTAGACGGCAACCATGTCGGCGGTTGATGTGAGTACTTCCGTTGAGCCCCGCAGCTGCTGTTCCGACACCTCCGCTCTCCTTTGTGCTCCGATCTCCAACGTCGTCGTCGTCACTCGCCCCCCCCCGCCAATGTACCCCTTACCCCCCATCATCGCCTTCGCCAGCACACAAGAGCCCCCAAGATGTGGGGGGTGGGGGGATGAGGGTTCACGCCCCACAAAGAACTCTCGCACCTTACAATGACGCCCCGGAGAATAGAAGCTGATGGCGAGTGAGCAGTGGCGTGTCCCCACAGACTCCCTCCCTTCCTCGAGTTCAGCTGGACCACAAGATCTTCTCTGGTAGAAATCGCTCCTCATTAGAATGGATAAAATCAAAGTACGTCCGGAATGACAATAAAAGAATTATAGAATCACGGCAAGAATATCTTCACAAAGGACAAGGTCTGAATAATGACTTGTGACCAGGGGTAGGGGGGAGAGTCCCTCACTCCCCGAAATTTTCTCAATTTGTCGCGTATAAACATCTAATGTATATAAAATATAATAAATTATAGTATGTAAATTATGAACATCGTGAAATAAAATATTAAACTAAAGATTTTAAATAAATTTTTGGCAAAAAGTCTGCTGCTCCCTACAAACTAAATTTGGGAGTACGTCGAAGAAAATCGAGGGCAGAAAGTGTATGAAAACCAAGAAGAGCGAGGGAGAAGCCAGTACTTTGTATAGGGGTATTTACCAATTAGGGGACGAAGTAGATACGACTTCTAATCTACGCAATAAGTGTGCGGAAAAGTGCCACAAACACCTAAGGAAATTTCTGGTGCCCATGGAGAATGTATACCTTAGTTGGTCTTCTCTTAATGAATTTTGATTTTTTGAGTTTTCTGAGGGGCGAGAGCAATCCCTCTCTGCCCCTCTTGAGAGTATTGAATTCTACTAACTGCAAGATTTTAAAGGATGGACTTCGTAATTAAAACTTATCTCATTATAGTGGCGCATAAAAAGAAATCTTCGTTCGCAACAGATTACGCTGATGGAAGTCCAAGACAAGGAACATAACCACAAATGAGAATTTTAGTGTGACATTTAAATTGCTCTATACTGATAAATACACGTTTGAAACGGTGAACGCGTTTCAAAAAGCTTGTTCGACTCCTTCCTCGATGTGTTAGGTGGCACAGTTTGGGAATGTCTAAATTGGAGTCACCAACAGCCCCGTTCTGTTGTACTGTAGAAGGTCGAAGGATGAGAGGGGCTGGTTTAAGGAGTTGGACTAGGGTTGGGGGTGGGGGTTGAGGGAAGTGGAGTGGTGGGGTTTTTGGGGGCGACGAGAAAAATAAACATCGACGTGTCATGAAAGGTGAGAGGCTTGGTGTCTGACGAAGGGGCCAAGGAAAGCGGAATGGGGAGGTACCGGATGACGGCGAGGGAGTAGATGGAACTACGGAACAACGCGAAGGAGGAGACTTCATAAACGGTATTCTATTAGAAACACTGGTAGAAGTGTCAAAAAATAATTATTATTTTAAATTTTTTTAACGTCAGGTTCCTTCGCCGAGTGTCAATAAAAATATTTCTCAATGATAATATTTTAAGGAGAAAATAGAAAAAGTAGCATTCATTTTAAGATGAATAAATGAAAGACATTGTATTGTCTGCTAGTAAAGGGTCTTGATACGTGGCATTGTCAGACTAATGATGCCAGTCAAGGTGGCAAAAGAGCTATCGAGACGAATAAAAAGTTTTTCTTAGACAATACCACGTCTTTCATATATTCATTATGTGTTTGGGTAAAAATTAATTTCTTCTCCACAGGAGGTTTTGTGGAAGTATATAGATAGTGGCGATTAAAAAACGGTTCGCGGGAGGAGGGAGGGCGTGCTTACTTGATTGTACTAACGAACCTCAAAGAAAACGAAGAAAATTAATTTTTGTAGAATAATAATATAGGGAGGTACGTCGGCATAAATTTTCCGAACACTTGATGAATACTGCTTTATAAGAAAAAAATACATAAATGATTGTAAAAATCGTAAAGAAATATTATATGTATTTGAGACAGTTAGTAACTCGAGTTTAAACCGTTATTGATTAATTATTATAAATCTATTCAGTGGATCGATTTAATGAATAGGAGATCGGTCTTTTGAATAAGTCTTGAATGCTTTCTTCTACTGATCAGTATTCAACCCTCGATATCGGTTGAGTAAAACGAGCAAGACGCTCATTTCCGTATTCATTTCGATTTTCAATTGTAATCCCACTCATTTACGCGAATGAATTCACTGGTGAATCAATCGACCGTATTCGTGGCTATTACTCCAACGCTTCTTATGTTGGCGTTTTCTAGAGAGGCTCCAATTCAGCAGACGGTCCATGCTTCCGAATTCAGCAACTCGGAGTAATGTTTGCGCTTGCTTTCCCGAAATCTCCATTCCTTTGCGAAGAGCTTCTGGAAGCTTCTCGTTGCAATCGAAGAGACGTAATCTCCTTTCAGTGTTCGCTGCCTTTCAATCGAAGGAGCTGCACTTCGACCAAAAGGAAAAGACAGAGACAGAGAGAGAGAGAGAGAGAGAAATAGGCGAAATGCGCAGAGCGGTTCCATTGAACATAGACGCTAATATCAGCAGAACAAACTAATCTTCCCTTCTTATTTTTATTTTTCATTGTAGTATTTGTAAATGGGAAATGTAGCCTGCTATTGAAGCTTATCTACATGGGGTCATAGGAGGTAGGAGGTGGGGGGTAGGGGCCATTGTTAGTAGGTGGGCCGCTTAACTGGGTCTACCAACTTGGTCCACGTGAAGGCATTAGTAGGATAGTAGTAAGAGTTAGTGAATAGTAGATAGTGGATAGAAGAAAAAGAGTTTGCTTTTGAATTGTCACAGTTATCAACTGCCGGCAATTGAATCCGGAGAGACTCAGCGGCAAGCAAGCATGCTAGCCCTGAGCCATCGGAATGGCGTAATCTTCCCTTGAGACGGAACTGATCATGAAGAAACAACAACACAAATCTCAGGAAGACATGGGTTACTTATCCGAGATTGGGGCAAGGAGGACTATACACATCGCTACAATAATTTGAACCGAATATTTTAAATAGTGGCTAACTTTTTATTTTTATGAAATGAAAGGTGTGCTGAAATGTTAAATTCGCCTCTGCGTAGAACCCTTGACCTTGATCGGAACTGATGGGAAGGTCCCTTCCTCGCTTCTGGAGAGTCATTTAGCTTATTCCTCATCATCATTAGCTGTTTGAAAGTTGTTGTTTTTTTTTTTTTTTTTTTTTTTNTAGGTGAGAATATCAGTAAGCAGTAAGTTATCTATGGAATAATACCTAATTTTTGAAATTTGTTAAGTCGAAAAAAGGGATAGTTACAGAAGGTTAAATTTTAGGAAAAAAATTACAATAGTATTGTACCGATGCAAAATATCGATCCTTGGAGACTCGTTTGACAATATTTTCGATGAATTACTGGCTTGATGTGTTAGCAATGAAGTGACTGCCGCTTGGACGAGCGTCAAAGTGACAGCAGTGTGCTCTGGTGCCAATCAAATCGTTTGTCCACCAATCCACTTACGAGCTTGTCTCCCTGTCCTTGTTTGATCATGACATAGAATGGATATCTTTCTTGTTCCTAGAATGGTGAAGAAAGTAAATCCTGAATTTACCATCACAATTTTTTTACATTAAATTAGTAGAAATAATTGAAATAGAGACAACCACGAGTACTTGATGAATCCAAATAAGTTCTGTTATTAACTGATTCGCATGAAGATTCGGATTGTAGAATTCTTTACAGTTCTTCATCAACATGATCTTTAACATTCTACTTTATCTAATCGGAATACAAGTACGTATACTACCGTCATTCAATCTCTCATCTGGTCGTTTTCCCTTCCAAATACTTCTCTCCCACAAGTATATATTCTAGGAAAGAGTTTTACATTGTTTAACATACTCACTGTACTATTCACCCTCATTTTTCCCCAAACCCCAGTCCATTAGAACCCATATGTATAAAACCAAACACGTCATTTTGTTGTCAACGACACGTCTTCACCAATGACACGTCTCACGTGAACAGTTTTTAGTTTTCCGATCCTTCGGCGGTACCAACCTTACCAGTAGCGACGCTTACTCTACCGCCGCTTGAAATGGGGAGTGGCAGCACGGGGATTGAATAAAATATCAGAGCGCGCGCTGCGGTCTTTAGAGGAAACAGAACTGCTCCGCTGAGGATGGCACTTTCCACGATGCATACCAAGGGGGTTGGGAAATGCAAAAAGAAAAAAGAAAAAAAAATTAAAAATTAAAAAAAGATAAGTGTGAAGGAAACAGACAGGGAAGGGACGTGATATTGAAACGAATGTTTCGTTGTATAAATGAATAAAAAAATCTATAAAAGACACAAGCCAGTGATACAACTCAAAAAGGAATATTTGCAAAAATTAGATTTGTTTTATTTGAAGGACATTTTCATTTCAGAATTATTCTAGATAATATCATAATATGATCCAGGAGAGATGGAGATATTTATGTATTCAATGATAAATCCCAATATTTTATGAATATCATAACTTGATGATATCCATAAAATGAATCCAACATGCATAGAACATTAACATAGAATCTCTTAATCTTCATTATTATCTTTCATTGTAAGATTTAGATGATTGAAAGGGTGAAAGTAATTGAGTAATTATTACGAAATTTACAACATTTACAATACGTATGATACCAGTGGCGTATCATACCGTAATGAAGAGGGGGAGGCTAACCAGGGAGCATTTTTGTTTAAACATAATGGTTTTACAACACAAATTTTATAAATATTACCTTTAAATAATACGTTTCGCATAAATAATTAATAATCTGATATTATTCATAACAATAAGATTTTTTATTAAAATTATTAACATGGTATTACTAATTTAGTGAATCCGGTATTATTAATTTTATTAATCTGGTATTAATATCAATAACAATTATACCTAGTAACAATTGTTAATCTGTTAACACTTTTACAATGTATGCGTTTTATCAACTTCAATTTTATCAGTTAAGAGTTCAGGTTCAATGGGGGAAAGAACTGTAGCTCTCTTAACCCCCTCCCCATAGATCCGCCACTGTATAGTACTATAATCAAGCTGCTGCTACAAATAAATAAATTTTCAGAACAAAGGGCACCTAGAACACACATTATTGTCAAAATCTTGTAATGTAAATTCACCTCATTTTTTCCCAAAATTTTGAAAAAAGAAATTCCGAAAGTGCTTTTTAAAGAAGTAATATGTGTTGAGAGGAAATATCTGTATGATAGCATCGTATTTTGGATGAATCGAAACTTCACATGGTGCATTTTCGAAGCTCAATCCTCCGGTAAACGACCTATTTGACTCAAAGGTTCCCCCCACACTTTTCATGCCAGCGTAGAACCTTAACAAATGGGTTAGATACCGCGCGCTTCCTTTCCTTCCTGACGATACGCTCGATGTTTCTGCTTCGATGAAACTTCATCCCCCTAGAGTTATAATATTCCCTCTTGCTCTAGGGGAGAGGGCGGGGGGGGCGGTGCGTCACTGGAGCAAAAGAGTCTCCGCTTAAAAAACGACGGGAAGGGAGCAGCTGCTTCGAAGATGCAACACTGCACACGATACTCTCTCTCTCCCTTTCTAAGAACACACGTCACTAAATTCACGTATAAAACCTTTCCACGTATAATAAAGCACTTCATGTTTATCTAATCAATACATTTGTTGTTCTGAATTACGCTATGTGTTAGACGTATTCCTTCAGTTACAGTAGAACTCTACTTAACCGGCCTCGGATTAATCGGCCTATCCCGTGGAAGTTTTTTTTATCTCTCGTTTAGCGTGTAATGTGTAGTAATAAATGTTTTAAATTTCGTAATAATTACTCAATTATTTTCACCCTTTCAATCATACTAATCTTACAATGAAATATAATAATGAAGATTAAGACACTATATGTTAATGTTCTATGCATGTTGGATTTATTTTATGGATATCATCAAGTTATGATATCAGTAAAATATTGGGATTTATCATTGAATACATAAATATCTCCATCTCTCCTGGATCATATTATGACGTTGTCATTATCTAGAATAAAATCTGAAATAAAACTGTCCTTCAAATAAAACAAATCTAATTTTTGCAAATATTCCTTTTTGAGTTATAGATGGCAGGAAGCGGCTTCAACGTTGATGGTTTCACGGGCCTTTGCTGTACAGTTCCCGGAAAGTAAAGTAGGAAGATGCGTCGTTAGGTGTGCAACGAGGGACGGGAAGGGAGATGAAATGACGTCTCATTTGCTTCTTGTTCATTCGTGATAACCTCATGAAATTGTTTTAAGGCTCTTCTTGAACGAAAATCGAATTTTCATTGGAACCTCCGATTAAGTGGCCAAACGGGTAACCGACCAGGGTCTTGATCCCTGCCGGACCGGTTAAGAAGTTTTTTTTTTATTTTGTAGCTTCTTTCTTCCCACTACACCTGAAATTCCATTAAACAACGTGCTTATGGGAAGAAAAATATCAAATGTAGGTAAAACGTAGTGATCCAACAAAGGTCTCAATAAGATGATCCGACGTACTAAACCTTACCAGAGTTAATGATTCAAGTATATTTAACACAGGTCTCATTTAATACAAATCGATATAAATGTCTCGTAAACAATTTTGATATACAAGGACTCTAATGACCTATACGTTGACAAACCCTAAAGCTCCCCATCCAAAAAAAGATGTATAGTTTGAGCAAACAGGAGGAATATGTATCTCAACAAGTGTATGTTATTTGAAAAAAAAACTTATTCTGAAGATATCAGTCGATTACGATTAATTCCCCCCCCCCTCCCAGAGGAGAGTGTAACGATATTCGCTGTGCAGTCACGATGAAAAGCTCGAGACATAGAGAGAGAGCTCCGTTCCAGAGGGCGCTACGAAACCCCATGGGACCAGGGGGACTTGGATGGCTAGAAGCTCTCTGTTTGATGTTGAAGTAACGGCGAAGCGCATACAGCTGAGAGACCCTCACGTTTAAGACATACTTTCACAGAGTCACATCTGCACTCTCCTGCTTCGTCGTACTTTTAAAACAAACGGATGGTAGTGATCATAACTTAAAAGTCATTACACTGAATTTCTTTAGAACAAAAATTACAAGGTGTGGTAATTAAATAATAGAACAGAATGAGAAACCAAATGTTTATGACCTGCGGAAAATTTCATTACTTTATATTATTCTTTTGAAAAATTATCTCAAAAACATATATTTCAGTATGAAACAAGGTACATCGAAACTTCAGAATTCACATATTGATGTGTTTGCTTTACAACTTAAAATAAAATGATCAACACAAAGTTGTTCGTTAATGTCATTCATAATTGGTCCAATTATAATCATATTTGAATAATGAGCTTGCAGAAAAGAAATCATTACTCCATTGGAATCACAATTTAATTCCAGAAATGAGGTATTATCGAAGAGACAGAAGATTTTACAGAAGTAAATCTTCGAATTGAGACCATTGAAATAAGGTCTTGTAAGTCCAATTAAAACTACTCTCTTCATGAAGTCGACAGTGCTGTCGTGAAATTAGCGAGTTCTCTTCGCGTAGATTACCTGTCTCTTAATGAACTTGCTGAAACTTCGATCTTCCAATTATGGAAAGCTGGTTCATTCACAACTCGCCGAAGAATATCATTTATTCCAAGCCTATTGTCTAAATCCCCAGAGCACGTGAAATGCGAAGCGAGCGCTCCGGTGGAGCAGAAACGCAACTCAGAAGCTCTGGGGACAAGGGAGCATCGCATGTGGCGTCGCTCGTCGTTTGAAGTCTCTCGGAGGGGAATCCCCCGGCAAGTGCACTCGTGCGCAACGAGCGGGGACACAAGGCTACCAACCCCTCAACCAAACCAACCCTTCCTTCATCTGCCCCTCTCGTTCATCATGGAATGCGGCGGACAGTGCCAATTAGATCTGCAATAGAGCAACGCATAGATGTGTCCGCAAGTGGACGAGGAAAACAACGGAAGGTCACGTTGCGAAGACACGGTAGTCACGGAATTAGAATCGCAGTCTCAGGTTGGTATTGAAACATTTTGACAAAATCCACCGAAAGAAAACCAAGCTTCCATTTCTGATAGATATCAGTCTTTAAAAAAAAAGTTCTAAAAGGTGGTGTAGTGGTTTTCACTCCAGTCATCAAAACAGTAGTCCCAGGTTCAATTTTGGTTTCGTTCCAATTTTTAATCTGATCATATTTATTAGTTATATTTATTAAATTATATTCCGGGAATAAAAGAAATCTCACAAAAATTGATCAAATATGTCTGTAGTCATAAGACATCGTTTTTATGCTCATGAATCGAAGATCACACCGATGTAAGCAACAAAACAAGTACAAAACAAGTGTATGTTGGAATCGAAATCACTTAACCAGAAGATAGAAAAGATTCTTTACAAGAACAGAAAAAAAATCATGACACGAGGAAAATTACAGGATGGGTGTTTTGCACGTTATTTTACAAGCCTTTCGCGTTCCGTACACTGCACACGTCGGTGTGTGGTATCCCGTAAGTCAAGGAATGCACGCGGAGGGTATTGGTTGAGGCGATGACAAGTGACGGTAGAGGAGCGTTGCCATGGTGAGGTTTTTCCGCTTCGCAAAACTTTCGATACGAACAACTGCTACGCGACCGACCACAGACGGAGTCACGTGAATCGAGTCAAACGTTTGAGTACGAAATTATATGAGCAGGCAAAGGATTGATGGATATTCTAAAAGTATGATGGCAAAACTTCAAACGTTGTTCATAAAATTTAAAGAAAAATGAGCAGGACACAGCACTAAATATTTCAGGGCCATTTCTTAAAATACATTTTTTTAAATGTAGAAATATTCATCAATCAACATAATGTTTCGAAATCAATAAAATAAAATTTAAAAAAATATAAAATATTAGTTATATTTAGGAAAACTTTCTTTTATTCGTTTCGGGGGGAAATAGGGTACACCTAGACACAGTGTAACGATCCCTATAGATTTATACTTTCTTCGACTCGAGACCAACATTTTGGAGGTCCCTGAACATGATTTTATTAAATATATTGTTGCACAGTACATAGGAAATTGCCCCGCAAACCAGTACTTAAAATTAATTCTTAATAAATCTTTAAATAAATATATTCGAAGAATATTTAGGATTCACAGAATTCAACATCGTAAAACCTCAGCTATTGAATCTATGATATAAATAAATGTTCTTAATAAGCATTCCTTTGTTCTCATGACGAGAAATCTCTCGGACTTTTATTCGTCATAGTATATTTTATTTAAGAAATTCTGTCATTTCGGAAACATCATTAAAAGGATGGAAGATATTCGTTGAAATTTCTTTACGAGAAAAAGAGCGAATATTGTGATCGTTGAGATAAAGAGGAACAACGTAGAGACATCTCGCGGGACTTGTTGGAAGCAGCACGTGATTCACTCGTAAATGCCAATAATGTGAGTGATATCAATGATCTCATTTATTTCCCAGGACTGGATCAATTGGGTCTCAGTGTTCAATAACTGTTCCACGAAAACCACACGTGTAATTTCCTCACTTATATTTTCCATTTGTAGATAGGAATGAAGTAAATCAGCGCTGTTCAACCGACGGCCCGCTAAACTTCTTTTAGGGTCCGGGAGTCAAAGTACATTTAACACGAAATTTTTCATGTAACGCTGGGGGATACAACATTGGGTTAAAAAACTATGCTGTAAAAGTTAATTCTTGACGTGGTATGTCCACTAACAGAAAATAGAAAATTGGGTTGGCAATTACACCCGTCACACATTACAATATGAAATCATTTTATTATAATATTAAATATTAAGAATACTTTGAAGAGAAAAAAAGAAATTTAGTATTTATATTTTCCAGCTTAAAATAAAACAAATTTGTCGTAGAATCAAAATATTGCGTTACAAATAAATAAATAAGAGCAATTAGTTTTATTCATCGGGCAACATTTTGCAACCAGAACCCCAACCGATCGATTGGAAGTGTATAGAAAATGGCCCACGGGCTGCACCGCGCTGCACTAAACTCATATGTCCCTACCCATGGCATCATTACGGTCTAAAATTCAAACGCCGTTGCCGTTACGATACAATAGTTATATTTCCAGGTAAAAAAAAAACTCCAATCATTTTAAATCCACAAGAACATAATGTTCCCGGAGATTAGAGGCAGCACGAATTCGCTGGTAAAATATTCATAATTCCGTCGTTTTGAATTCAAACAACCCCAGAGACGCACTTACATTTAACTGCACTCCATTTGCTACAGCGTCCCTATCTCTCCCGCACAAATGTCGTAATCCAATTTTCATGTATATCGCAATGAGCCCGTTACGCAGAATGCGAACCGTTTAAAAAATCGAGCAAACGACCCGCGTACGCGTAGTGTCGTCTTCTTGGGGCAGTGAGCCAAGGGCATTGCCCGCTGCGGAACAGCCCTCGCGCGGAGGCTCAGTCCTTTCGAATGGGAGTATACACAGCGGACCGATTAGTCCATTGCCGACTAATGGAGCAGCGAGCAATGTGGAAGGATTTTTGGTCTGGACTAGGGCTGGCTGTACCTGGTTAGTGTGGACCCTCGAGGCTATCGACATATTCAAAATAATATCGAATACTTTTGTGACGTCACATATTCTAATGAAAACGAAGAAGTTACTTACGAAACTTTAAAAATAATAATAGAATTTTGACAATAAAATTATTTTCAATAAATAGTAAATAAAATATAATTTTATAACAAATACTGGACCATATGCACATTCCAATTTATATTTGTTAATTTTTTACCATTAAAAATTGTGTTGAAAACATTGAGTTGCTTCAAGTTTGAATCCTGTAAATAAAATGCTAGTGTTGTGGTACAAATTAACACAATGAATCATTTACTGCTGGTTAAACCTAGTCCTAGTGTGATATGTGGACAAAATGTCTTCTCAGTTTGGTACAAAATGCGTTATTAGAAAAATATTTTGATTTTATTTTTGCGAAACAAAAATAAAACTAGCACCAGAATGTTCTGTTCTAAATCTATATTAACTCGCTAAATAAGAAAATATATTTCAAAAGCATTTTTCATTCGTAACATAGAAACGCCCTTTTTTCCTCTGAAAAACAAAACAAAACAACAACAACGCTGAATTGATATTTCAGTTCTTTAAATTCAAAATGACGATCAACGATAGAAAAACTATCGATAGTTTACTATCGAGATTGAGCGAGCCCCAGTTCTGACACAGTGTCTCCGACTCACGAAGGGATGGGGAGGAAAAATGGTGAGAAAACGAAAAATCGAATGAGTCAATGCTGTGTCTTCATTCTCTTCCTGAAGCGCTGCTCACTATTAGCGCCACCATTCGTGATCATAATTTGTTCGATGTTGAATGACAATTGACAGGGGCGTCTCGTTGGGGGAGAGGGCAAGTTCAGAGGAGGGAAAAGGTTTCTCTAAACCCTATAGTATCCGAGCTATAGCTTGGGATGTCATATCTAAAGCTTCGGAGAAATCCTTTTCTCTTCGTCTGAATTTGGATCTTACATCCCGACCTGTTCTCATGAAGAACACTTCGGCAGACTAAACACGGAGTTAATATTTGTTGGTATAAAAAGGGATTATTTTACTACAATTATTATACAAGACATCATTTTTTCATTGAAATAACCTCATCTTCACAAGAGAAATTAAGATAATTTCAGTTTTTTTCTCTTTTATTCTTTCTACTTCTCTGTTTTACCCAGTCAGCATCACTTATACTCGAATCCATGCTTCTTTGCTTTGAGCAAATTTAATTTAAGAAAAAAAACACATTAATAGAAACGCACCGTGTATTAGTTTATTGTATTTTAGTCGCAGTACATTTCTCTGTCGTCCTCATTGTGGCAGTTTGTAACAGCTCTCTTCACAATAAACTATTTACTTCTTTATGTATTGGCTTATGGTAGTATAGCGCTTGTACACAGTGCAGCCAACACTTTTACTTCGCCATCGTCCGTAAGAGTAAGTGGTACTTGTACCTCTCGTTATGTTGGCAGAGCGTTCGAATTTCTGAAAACTTCAATCCATCGCCAATATCGGCCATCAACTCAATACACTTGCTCTTGTGACGCTATTCTGTTCCTTCTGCATGGAACATGTGGAACGAGTATTACCTTCTGTCTTATTTTGTTATGTTATCAATTTGTATTTCTTTACAGCAAATACTCGCTTTTGTGACTACTATTAATATTTATTGGGATATTACTTGAATTCGTAGAAGTTGGCAATTCGTGTTAAGCAGCCATATTGGCAAAGTTAGATGACTCTGAGTATAGTGCCATTTATTCTCCTCGGTTTGCAGCACAGAATTCTGAACCGACGGAGTAGAGATCCGCGGCAGTGTTTCTAGGGCGAATTGAGAACTCGTTGCCGAGACCTCGAGGCGTCAAGGACCTTCGCTCGCCCTGCAAGACAGAATGAGGCTCGACGTCGTGGGAGAGGGCATGCAAGGGGTAAGAAATACCAAGTTCAGCCGTGACATTGGCATTTATAATTTCTTAGGAATGGTGGCGGCTCATTCGTAAATCTAATGTGGAAGAAGAGTTAGTTCTATAAAAATAAATTTCTTCTAATTTTGACTGTCTTAAAAATACAACTCATCCCAAAGAACTGCTACAATTCCGTTGAGTCAGGTAGTACAGATACACAGGATATACTTCAAAATAATATTATTGATGATGATAGAGTCGTAGTCAAAACAATACTTGTAATATTTGGACTGTTTTAAAAGCTAAGAATCGAAATATCAGTGATTACAGTGGGTCCAGTTTCGGAACATAAGATAATATTCTTACTAAATTATTATTAATATACTTTTTGTAATCAATAAAAGAATGTTACAAGTCGGAGTGACCCGATTTCATATCTAATCTACAAATCCCTTTTGGGGGATAGCTGAGTTTAAAAGATGTTCCATCTAAAGTATTCTCTATAGCTATCACAAGCTATAGATGAAATTAGCAGGAAACGAACATCGATAATACACTAGCTAACTACCCAGCGTTTCCTGGGATTTGAAAAGGAGCTAAAAACAATCATTATTGGACTTTCCGGTAATTAAATACCTGCCTGGATGTTTTAGCTCATTTTACCCAGTGTCACCCGAGGTTCTTATAAAATATCTAAATTTATGTTAGCTTCCATATATCTCTAGTTTCGTGATAAATTTAAATTTTCACTTTTGTTTATTTCAAAAACTTCGATACAGCGAAGAAAATATACACAAATACGCAGGGTTTTCAGTAATTCAGTTCATAATCAAGACATATTTTAAAATCCAGAAAAAGGTAAATACAATTTACAAGGGAAGCTTAATAAAGGAAGCGTTCAGACCTCTGAATTCTATGGTTTTCGTTTCACATTGAGGTTATGTATTTGAAAACAATGCACTTGAAGTTCTTCAAAGCCTTTACATAAATTTGCTTCTACGGTTCGGTCACGTAGATTACACGTCCGCCTCACCTAACGCAATCGAACTCTGGCGGACACATCAGTAAGCTTCTTAGTCAACTCTCATGCGAGTGAAGATTCACATGTACTGATTAGAAAACAATTTTAATTTATCTACTGTGGTAATTCATCGCTATTAACCAAACTTCGCGTTTTAGTGGCAATAATCCTTAAGAAGAGTCTTCGAAATTTCAAATAATTTACTCGATTATTTTTTCAAATTTCCACACAACAGACATTCGAAATAATACACTTTTATTGGTGTAGATTAGAATCACTTCCCTGAAATTGTTACATCATCAAGTCCAGAGTTCCACCTCCGTCAGTATAAGCTCGTCACCTGCCGCAGTTCCCCAGCTGAGCCATCACATCGCAATTTGTAACCTCACTTCATCCCAGGAGGGCCAACCCTCCCGCGACTGGAGCGCCGTGGTCGTCGAGACGACAAATGANTGTCGGAGTGTGTGCGCGCGCGTGTGGGGGATTGGAGGAACCCGGGGAGATACAATGGATGGGAAGTCAGGGACGGTGCGTACTTCGTCTCGCCGTAAGTAGTTATAAACTTGTTCGAGTAGTGTTTGTCGCGAGTGATTCCGACATGTGCGCTCATTTATAATATTTAGTGAACGCAGCTTTCGAGACATTAGTCTAATCTGAATGTACATTAGATGAGTTTGCACAATGTACTCGCCAAAACAACATTAAATATAATTAGGTATTGTTGAATTATACAATGAGCACGTGTAGTATTCAATATTGACTCGATTACTCACAAACAAAATTGCGCAATAATTAACAGTTCCAAGGATGAATAACACTAAAATATATACACTAAGAAAACAGGTTTAGATATGAGATACAAATCCGGAGGAAGGAAATGATTTGTCCAAACGTTTGGACACGACATCCCAACTTTTCGATGATTCATCCCAACTTTATAGTATCCGAACAATCTCACATCTTCCAAAAAAAAAATTGATAACTCAGGGGAAATTGGCGACGAACCGGGAGTGGAACCCGGAACTCCTACTTTGATTATCGGAGTGTTGACCACTACACCATCTGTTCGCCTTCCGCAACTGTACATGATTTCAACCCAGACCTAAACCCCGGAAAACCTGAGACACGTCCCCAGACAGGAGATAAGTGAACCAGGCGGCACACTGGGGTCTGGGTGGAAATGGTGCACCATTGCGGGAGGTGAACGAGTGGTGTAGTGTTTATTACTCCTGCGATCAATATAGGAATCCCGGGTTCGCTTCCCGACTCGACGCTATTTTCATCTGACAGAAAGTTATCACATATCTTCTCCTCGTGTAGGGTACACGGAAGAAATATCTGCAAAATTGTATTTCTTCATCGATCACACAACAATATAAATCTAGGAGGTAATGTAGAGGAAGTATTTTGGATGATCGAGATGTGTTATATTCTCACAGCAATTGCCGTAGAAAGCCAAAGATCCGGCTGTAAAGTCTCCAATTCAATCCCACCCTCCCAAGCGCCTACGACACCTCGTCAATAAGAGGCGTGCGCCACTTCGTGTTTACTTTTCCAGCGAAGCGTTTGCTTTGTATTCAAATTCCATCACCGACGCCCTCCCTGCCACTGAATGGCGACAGCGTGTGTGAACAACAGACCCTTGCGGGACGCCATGAAGCCGCTGAATCCAGTCAACGCTTCGGGAGTCTTCCTGCAGTCTTCGTATTCAAAAGTACTTGAATAGGATAGGACGCGAGAAATCAGATGAGTGTATGTGTGGAAATGGGAGTGAAACGACAAACCATGTTCTGAGGGACTGTGAATTACATGGAAAAGAAGGAGCAAAATATTATAACTACCTGAAACTAAAAGGAATATTTCTAACACAGGACAAGAGAAAATTAATAAAAGAAAGAGATTTGTAACAGAAATTTGCTTATTACGCGATGCACATAATAAAAGAAGAATATAACAACAAATAATAAAAAGAGAGAAAATCTGCATCCGCCCCCTCGAGGCGAAGGAATTGTACTTCTGAAAGTGACGCTGCATAAAGACAAAAAAAGAAGAGAAGAGATTAAACCGAAGACAAATCTTGTAATGACAAGGTGTCCCAAAACAATGGTATAAAATTTATGTTATTATGAATTTGTCGGATTATGTATAAAATGGAATAAGATTAAAAAAAAAAGAATCCTGCACTCGATTAGTATAAGTAAAAATTAGTATAACAAACTCACTATGTAAGGAATAGTATTCAACATATTCCAAAGGAAAAGTCATTTTAAAATTAAGATATAAAATTCCTTTACTCCATATTTATAATGAGAATGTTTTTTATGAACTGAACTCAGACGTACATACTGCATAAGAAAGTGTCATTCAAGGGTGAAGGAATTAACTAGTGTACTTGATAATTGATCGATTTCTCATGGTGAAAGACGAAATGAAAAAGGGATTAATTGTACCAGTAAAGAAGATCGTGAGTGTTTTGTGAGTGTGCATACAACACCTTCCATTAAAAAAATTATCATCTTTCTTTTATACTGATTATAAAGTTCAGGTAATAGAAAAGAGAGAGAAATTCATCAAACTCACACGTTGGACGAAATAGTTCCGGCTTCTACCTTTCATCAGTCACATTCATAATGAACCGATTCTTCTCTCTTCGGATTACGTTGACCGACAGTTAGATGAAAGCAAAGAAATGTAGGAGGGAAATTTGAATTTTAAAGAATTTAGCGTCGGCTATTTAAACCGGGACGGGTTGAGGCTCCTAAGGACCAGATGAGACCTAATTCACAGGATTTTACATCTATAATACGTACTTCTGAAATAACTTTTTTGTTTCATTAAATACAAATTTATTGGAATTTTGTTAATTTTGTAACATGTACAGAACTATTTTTATCGTTAGGAGTGTGCTGGAATTTTCATTCCGCCTCTACCTTATGGCCCTTGATCGGAATTGATGGGATGGTCCCTTGCTTGCTTCCGGAGAGTAAATTAGTTTGTTGTCCTCCTCGTGGGCAAAAGCAGTTAGTAACTGCTTTTTTAACAATAAATTTATTTATTTATTTATTTATAAATTGGGAACAGTCATTTTCATTATGTAATCAAGTGTGGGAGGAGACTGGCAAAGAAGAAATAGATTTCTAAGAAGCTCATTCTATAGTAAAATATTGACTAAACATGTATCGATCAAATTCGTCTGGAACTGCATTTGTGTGAGATGTAAGACGTAGAAAAACGCTGTTTCCACATCCTCTGGGTTCTTCGCCCGAGAAACGAAGCTCTTCCTTCTCGTCGTAATTTGTCACCGAATCCAATGTCATTAATGGCGAGGAGAAGCAGTAAAAATCCGCGTCTTCTGTCAGCGGAGACACTTCGGCAAACTCACGTTCCGCCGTTCGTTGTTGTAGCTTTGATTCTGACATCTATTGTGAGAAGGAAAAAACACGTCGTTTGTTCTGCTGGTGAGAAGAGAAGAGACGCGAAGTTCTTGTGAGTGATCAGCTCGTCGTAACAGGGTCTTCGCTGTCCTGAACACGGAATAGAAATATTTGAGTGAAACTGCTGTTTAGATATGTACACAGAAGAACTCCTCTTAACCGGTCTGGCCGGGATCGAGACTCTGATCGGTTACCCGTCCGGGTGGTTAATCCGAGGTTATCGTCAAGAATCGATTTTCGTTACATATTTATTTATAGAAAGATAAAAAGGAAACAAACAGGGGAACTCCGTCCCCGTTCTGCCCCACCACAACATTAACACATTGTACACCTAATGTCACGATGTAGTTTCCAGGAAAGGCTAGTAAAAACAACAAATGTTGGGGTCACTACCTGCCAGCTATTGTGCGCAGAAAGAGAAATGTTCCACGGGATACGCCGGTTAAACAAAGGACCGAATTTCTTTTTTGTAGTTTATAAAAATATTATTTTTATTGTGTGCGCTTCTTAATCTGTATTGGTTAGTACAAATATTTCTAACATACATTGCATTGTATTACACGAAATTTTGCTCCCCACAGTTCCCCCGGAGATCTAAGTTCCTCCATCACGTTGATCCAAATTAAAATCCTGTATCTGCTCCAGAGCGCATAAAATATTATATGGGATTTAGTAGTTCTTTTTTGCGTGCAGGTCAATATGCAATAACGCAACAAAACGCAATAACACGCAAAAAAAAAAAAAAAAAAAAAANAACAAGATGGAGGATATAAAATATTAAAGATTTTCTCCACTGAGACAACAGGTTTAGATGCGAGCGAGATCCAAATCCAGGAAGTGGAGGATTTATCTAAACCTAAGCATACGACATCCCAGCTTTTGGATGTTACATCTCAACCTTTAGACGTGACTTGCCAACTTTATAGTATTCAAACTATAAGATTGGGATGTCATATCCAAAGGTTTGAAGAAATCCTTTCCTTCCTCTAATTTGTATCTCACATCCAATACTACGTCGGATCTGTGGGGAGGGGGCAAAGAGGGCAATAGCGCCCCACCCCCTGGTCCTGAACTCTGAACACATAAAATTGACGTTGATAAATGCCATATTTTGTAAAAGAGTTACCAGATTAATAATTGTTAATAGTCATTATCGTAATTGTTATTAACTATAATTGTTATTAATAGTACCAGATTAATAAAACTAATAGTACCATGTTAATTACTTTAATAAATAATTGTTATTGTTATTAATAATACCAGTTTGTGTATTGTTAATTATTTATTTGATACATTTTATTTAAATGTAATATTTATGAAATTTGTGTTGTAAAACCATATTTTTGAAACAAAAATGCTCCCCCCTCTTGATTCCCCCCTTCTGGACCCCCCGCGCCTTGATAAGCAGGTCATTCGCCAACGAAAACTATTCTGCATTTGTGCGAAAACGGAATTTCGACTCAGACTTAAATTGTGCGCCAGTGATTCTTGGAGTCACGAAAGTTTCATACGCAAAATCCAGTCAAAGAGAAATGAAAAANGATAGTTCCACGTCGCATTCGACCGACTTGGAGGACAAGTGAATGGACCATTCAACCGGATATCCGGTCCATTGAAATCTCTCGTACGTCTTCATAAGGTGGATAACGAATTTACGATTTAGACAGAGTGGCAATGTAACATAAATATGAATTTTCGCTCAGAAATTTGATATCGTTTTCGTAAATGGAATTTTCCAAGAGAAGTTTCACAATCACATTCGGAAATATGCAGCTAGTGTGTTTCCGGTGTGTTGTAAAATTTATTCCACACTCAGAAACTTGAACGTTCTCTTCCTGTTAAAACTCGAATGTAGTATTGCACCGAAAACAGTGTCATTGGTGGAAATACAACGGTAACTAAAATTAAACAAATGAAATTTAAAAAATATTTCATTCGATTCTTCAGATGGAGATATATTGTTTTTACCTGGAAACACATATTAGGTGGTCTGATAAACAATATTAGAAAGGATATAATTTAAAAAATAGTGACTGAAAATATATTTCGGCGCGTACTACAAACAATAATAGTTTTAAATAATAATAGCGTATGATTCTCGACTCCGATTGATGTGTATCTACATCTTGCAAAGTTATGGATTAAACCACTCTGCAATTCTTCCTTCTTCAATTATTAGATGGCGGAACTTTATTTCGGTTGGGCATTTTTTGCCGAGAATTAATTTTTGCCGAGAGCATCCAATGATACTGAGGGGATCTTTTTCATGCATTTTTAAATCATTTCTTTATTGGAACATCCTGGCAGTGCCATTAGATGTTAGGGACGATTGGCCACTGTTGGCCTAGTCACCTCAGCAACCACCAATTGTCCTTGCTCCTCCAACTTCGCTCTCAGGCGATTGACCAGAAATCGGACATAGGGGCGCGGAGGTCCCTTCCACCAAGATTGATCGAACTCGAAATCCAACGCGTCCCATTCAACATCCTCTGGAGAGACGGAGAGCAGTTGCCACTGCTTCCCGCTAGGTAGCGCGTCGGCAGCGGTCCGCGAACCTCTGATGCAGTCACGAAAAATGTTTTGGTGCGATATAAAATCTTTGAACATTAATTGTGATGTTCGATCTTCTATATGGAAGATAGAGGTTGCAAGTGCAATAAATGGAGAATAATCAACTAATTTGCTGTATGGTAGGAAGGAACGGCCTAAAGGTAGTGGCGAATTTCTGCAACTTAAAGCAACACCTTATATCGCCCCCTCTAAAATGCGAGCAAAGTAGTTAGTTACTGGTTATAATATCAACAAAATATTTTTAAACAATATTTTAACACATTCTAAAAGAATACATTCACATATCAATTTATATCTCGAGAATCACAAACCGTTTGCTAAAATGAATAGTAATAACACATAGGATTTGTATTGCTTTACACATCATGAAGCAAAATCCAAATTTCGTGATGAATTTGACAGAAAAATGGGCTACGTAAACTAAAATGGACTACTCGTTTGCAGGTGGTAGTAATGTTTACAAATACTACTTGAGGATCGTTAACTATGGAATAGATTATAATATCGTGACTGACTACAGAAGGAAGAGTGACATATAAATATATCCCGGATATGACATATCAACATGCAAATAGGAAATGGTACAGGCCGAATCCATATATTACAGAATATTTAACTGGCCATGGAAACTTCAACTCATACTTAGCAGAAAGGCACTTAATAAAGGACACGACCTGTATGTGTGTAGAGGAAAGAGAGACTAGTGAACATGAACTGTGGGACTGTCCCCTTTATGGACCGGAAAGAGCAGAATATATGCGAAGAATTAAATCTATAGGATTGACAACACGACAGCATCAGACAAGAATAAGCACTAAACAAAAGTCCGAATTATTCCGGAATTATGTTACACACAATTAAACCTAATTAGGAACATATATAAAGAAGAACTAGAAGGTAGATCAGCGTCCGCCTCTTCGCGACAGGGAATGTTGTTCACGAGAGCTATTAGACGCTAATAGAACGACCTGAAAAGGACGAAGAAGAGTTGGTTTTCTTGGTGCGAGTGTGGATTTAATGAAGAACCAAAACAAAGGCTGCTTCATTCTCCCCGGAACGATCTTGTCCAACACCTCGACCCTCCTTCTCGGATCGAATGGCGCCTGTCGGTGTCGAATTTCGCGCCCTCCGCTCGCGCTCCTCTTGAGCGCGAGTCCATCCACACCCCGTCGCCCTTCGCCAGACGCCACGACAGGAGACGCGGAGCGACGCGACGGCGCGGAAGGGCTGCGGCGGTAACGACGTCTCACTCCGCTCCTTCACCAACTTCCCAAAGTAGACTCCATCCCACCGGTGGCTCAGGTGGTAGTGTTGTCGCTCATCACCGAATCATCCCGGGTTCGATTCCCGATGGGGCCAGAGAATTTGTAGCTTTCCACATGAATGTCCCGGTTCATATAGCTGTGACTACTGGAAAGCAAACCTTAGTTCGTCTATCCAGCTCCTCCCAGTATCTATAACTGTAACTCTTACTCACTACTTCTACTAACTCCTCCACGTGGGCCAAGTTGTTGGTAAACCCAGCTAAGCGGCTCACCCACTATAACAATAGCCTTCCACCCATCTTCTGCCTCTTATCGCTCCATGTAGATAAGCTTCAATATAAGCACGCTACATTTCACATTTACAAATACAACAATATAAAAAGTAGAGTCCACATACCGTTTGTCAAATCACAGAGATGTATAATTGTTTTCTTTATTGTTATTCTAATTGTTTTATAACACAACAATATGAATTATAATGATGAAAAAAAGATTTCACTTCTATCACTTAATAATATATTCAGGAACTCGCTTGATCACGGCTTCCTACAATTACCAGACTGGACGATGCATTATGTGGCAACGGTGTGCCGTTGGCCGGCTTGCTTAAATGCGTTGTCTTTACGAGTGGATACCTTGCGCATTCATATTCTTCGTGAAAAATGAATCTGAATTTAAAGTAATTATTAGTATATTGTGGTCACGATATGTTTTTTAGCTTCTATGATATTGACGACTAAATATATGAACGTGTTTGCTCTTTGAACCTTCGAGACCCGTGTTGTCAAGCGTTAGACTCCAGCCTGGTAATTGTAGGAGGCCACGGCTTGACTCATCTGAAATGCAAAAGAGCTCTAAGTACAAAAATGGCGGCTGAGCGCAACGCTTTCGTGATTATTCATCTCACCTCGGCAAAGGTGAAATATCTTTATCAAGTCTTCAGTGACATATAGATCGAAGAGATGTAAAAATGCTACGGAAAATATACTGCAAATCAAAGTAATCTTCCATCACTTTCGTGATTTTAAAGTTTGCCTTGTTTTTGAAAATACGTATTTTCTCCATAAGACGCAACGTATTACACCATGAATTATAATTGCAATTATTTCATTCAAATGGTCGGTGAGGTATGTTTTTCAAGTTAAAATCACAATAAGTTCTCTATTTATTTATGCACATTTAAGATGCTTTAATTCTACCTACCCTAGCGTTACCTTAATTAAGAATAGGTCACCTGATAGTGTCATAGTGTCGTGTCTCCCTCCTTCTCCCCCTACTCCACCAATAAGAGATGAATACCGAGTGACGGCTGGTGCCACAGGGGCTATGAGAATTTGCGCGTAGTACACAGCTATGAGAAATTGTGTGCTCTATAATAAGTGTACATTGCTGTCGCTTCTCTTGAATTAAGGACTCTACTCTCAAGGGGAAGACGCCGCAGAGAATGCAGACGCAGAATAATGACCCAAAATAAAACAATATTTAATTCCAATAATATTTTAGCTTTGTTTAGTATTCAGGTAATCATACTGATTGGTCAATATTTGCTTAGGTTGGACATGAATCGAATTCTATTGCAAAATGGTTCTTGTCGCTGATGACACTAATTTACTATGTAAACACGACATCGCTCAAAAAGTTTTGTCTAACCTTTCGTCTTGGTTCCACGCAAGTCGTCTCATTGTAAACACTGAAAAAACAGTGTCCATGTCATTTCACAATAGTAATACAAAATCTTTACCCCAGGTCGTTCTTTCTTTAAACGGAACACAATTAAAAACTCTTATGAACACAAAATTCTTAAGTCTCCATATTCAAGACAACCTCAGATGGAATTGTCACGTTGACAGCCTTAATTCAAAATTAAGCAAATTGTATTACGCATTCCGATTCGTAGTTAATGTAGTTAATTCACGTATTTCCCGTTGCGTATATTTTGCAAACGTTTACTCCCATTTACGTTACGGCATTACCTTCTGTGGTAATTCCGGTCAGAGCATTCAAACTTTCAGAAGAGAATACTTCGGATAATTTGTAAATCTCACCCCTGAAATTCTTGTAAACCTTTATTCAAGGAATTAAATATATGATTTTTAAACACTATACTCAGAATTAACTATAGTTCGATAATAACTTGTACATGTAATTTTTTGCGTTAAATTACAAACATATTGACATTCTATTAGTATTATAACTCGCAGCTAACTTTTCATCTTATCTAGGAACTTATGCTTAAATTTTTTGAATCCGCCTCTGTCTTTGGGCTCTTGATCGGAATTGATGGGATGGTCCCTTGCTTGCTTCCGGAGAGTAAATTAGTTTATTGTCCTCCACGTGGTCATACGCAGTTTGTACTGCTTTTTTGACAATAAATTTATTTATTTATTTATTAACTGCAACATTTTGTTCCCAAGCAAACCACATATCTGAATAAAATGTGACTCAAGAGAGCATTCGTAAAAAATAAACGTGTTAACTCTACAAGCGCGAGATGCATCTTTGATGTAGATTTTCCTTAACGATGCTAATGTTTTGGACACAGTCATTCCGAATAAATAATATACAGGACAATGACCTTTTATGTTCTCTCTTTACAATAGCGACTCCATCCTAATGGAATGAATTATGACGTGCGTGATGTGAACAACAAATGTATACACAACGCCAACGAAGAATGTTCTTCATAAATGATATTAAATGGGAAAAGTAAGCAGTAGATGACGGAATGCAGAAAGGACACAGAATTCAAAATACGAAGAAAAACATTAAAGCTTACATGGAAATGGAAGAAAAGAAGCAGCCTGACAGGAGAAGAATTTTCTCCTCCCACCAAAGGACATGTCGCAGGAGGCGTTATCTTCACTACAATCAAAACTTTTGTCATCGCCAGAGTTTCCCGAGCCCAATTTTCTCTCCGCTGCTCCTCCAGCTGTCGCGTAAAGCCCCCGGGAACAATTTGTGACGCTGACTTTCAACTTTGAGTCGGACGCGTCACAACTGTGAACAGTGCGTCCAAGATGGAACTCTTGTGTTCAGGTACAGGTAGCTGATTGGATTCCCAAGGTGTCTTCAGTCAGTTGGGTGAAGAATTCTTAGGAATGTTTTTTTAGTAATTGGGGGACATCACATGATGGAGTGATAGTATGGTTTTATTTCTGTATGGATTTACTTGCTGAATTCTAGCAAATTCAATTGCGCCAGGTTTTGAATTGTTTGTGAAGTAACGTACAGTTTCGCAAATAAGACGATAGTTGAATCATAAAAGAAAATTGGGGACAGATACAAAAACTACCTCTATAAAATACAAGAAATCACTCACCAATGTGTTTAAAATCCTGCAAAAATTCTCACGTTCAGTATCTAAGGGAAATAGATCCTCAAGTACATCCTCTCTTTCGTTGTTGAGAAGCTCGTCACATGGGCCCCATTCTGAACCAAGCGCGTCGATTTCCCCGTCGCCATCAGTATTCCATAACAAATCACTCTCAGTATCATAGCTTTAGAAATCCCACACTTCATAATTTCATAGGCCATTTGGGGTTAGGGGATCGCCTTACAGGACGTTAAAACTATAAAATATTGACCAAAATTTATACCTCATCTTATCTGCGGAAATATACGGTAATTGTTCTTTAAAACCCGTAGATATCTATAAAAAATGTGTGTCATGTTCTGTTGTCAAACTTATTGTGAATCAAACTTGACAAATTTGAACATTTTTACCTCGCGTAAAAACTTAAATGAATTGAGAACGAATCCGGAATATTTTCATGCAACTAAATCCTTCCAATAAAGTTGAAAGAAATGTTACATCCGTATAGAAAGCAATGCTGTTTCATCTTTAATAGAAAAGTATTGTTCCGTATTTTGCACATGAATAGTTCAAATATTTTATTTACGTAAGCAAGTAATAAGGATATTGTCATGGGATAAAAACTATTCATTCCTAGAACAAAAATCCCGAGGAGAAGGCTGAAAGTGACTTGTTTATCATAATTTAGTTTCATTCATGCTTTTATTGTTATAAATTGCGTATAGAATTTGCACAGTTGTAATCGTGCCCGAATCTACAATGAATCGAAAAACGTTTCAAACGTCCTAGATTCTAGTATACATTCAGCAAGTATAAAATTGACCGTGAACCTTTGATAATTTATCACGTGTACATATTGGGGAACCATAAAACTCGTGGCAACGCAGGTCATCTTAGCAGATGCCGAAGATAATATTTCGACGTATTTAGGTTCATAAACATGTACGACACTAAACCAGCACCCAAACACCTCTGACATGGAAACAACGCGAATCCACGTATACATCGTATCCACGGCCCCCCACAACCCATAAGCCCCCAAAACATTCGCGTCGTGTCGCCGGCCACGTGGTGTGGGGGAACCACGTGTAAAACGGTTGACAGTCGCTGGTTGGGTGTGCGCGCGTCTCGTTATGCATGGAGAACACGTCTCCAAGGCAGGCGAAGGGAGACCCTGTGCGATTACAGTTGGACCCCGGCGATCGTAGACGTTGTCCTCTCGATAATGTAATCTCCTCCAGTGGGAAGATCGCAGATTAAACGGGGGAGTGTTAACATGGAGCGCCTTATTAGGAAAGGGGTACGGTTGGTTTAGAATATGAAATATAGTATTCGAACGACAAGGTTCCAAGTAGGGCTGGTTTTACGAATTATGAGAATTTGTCGCCTAGAAAATCGGGGAGGGGTATATGCGGGCTCTAGTTCCTCGTCACCCAAAGTGGTTATATTTATAACTTTGCTGAAGGCTGCGTATATAGTTTTAACCGTTTTAGTTTAATCATGGCATTCTTCTGAATGCGACAGTACAAATTTTATTCCTTAGTCATGTATCTGCTCGTGTTTAGCAGTATTTTTTTTTTAAATCATATTTTGTAAGGAGAACCTTGATATTATTAAATGTTATCACCAACACAACAGTGATCATTCGCCGAATAAGAATTAATTTTTACACTCTTGGTAAATAAAGAGATCGACTTACCTTATCGGCGAAGCTCGTAAAAATATCACTTTTTCTATAAATATTACATATTAAAATAATATTCATTCAAAAACAACGAATTTTTCCACATGAGTACATGCAGGACGAAATGAGAAATTCAAGGATGCTGTTATTTCCCTCACAATACTTGTGCTCTTCGCAGCTATTAGAAGTTAGGAGTCTCAAATAAAAAATCCTATTAGTCTCAGCTCCCGCAGGTTCTCCGANGTTATTTTCCCCACAATACTTGTGCTCTTCGCAGCTATTAGAAGTTAGGAGTCTCAAATAAAAAATCCTATTAGTCTCAGCTCCCGCAGGTCCTCCGAGGGCTGAATCGAGGTCCAGTCGCAAATGTCTCTCTTCCGTCTCATCCCTCTCCATTCCTGTTGTGTCGTCCACTGCATATACATGAGCCGAAGACAGGGATGCGAAAGATGTG
>NNCF01126895.1:56116-125213 GCA_002313205.1 Laupala kohalensis
CCCCTCTCCAACCACATTTGCCATGCCTCTAACTAGTAATGAGCTATTTTTTATCTTCTTCCTGGTATTGACCAGTAGATCTTTTCCATTAACTGTTATTTTCCCCTCCTCTTTGGCTTTATATCTGCAAAGGAGTTCCCCTTGACTCGCGATGAGCTGTTCCAGTCGCTTCCTTCCGTTCCAGATGGATGCCGCGAAGGGAAGAAGATCTTCCGGGAATGAGAAAATGCATTCACCATCTTCCCACTGTCCGTACGAACCCTTCTTGGATTACGCCCCAAGAGGAAAGCGGCCAGAGGAGGGGGTGGGAGAGGAGTGGACGATCACAGTGGCCTCCCCGAGTGATTTACACGCCACTCACCGTCCGACGAGGGGTGACTTTCTGGCCACGACGAGTGTAATTTCCCAGACGGACAGGTGGATAGGATGGACCCCCGCAAGCAGCTCTCCAAGAATTGAAATGAACAGGGACGACGGAAGAAGGATTAGGGAGGTGAAGGGCCGGATGTTGGGGAAGAGGTGATTAAACGAGATGAGGTATGTGGATAGCATTACAGGAATGATTACAAGAGATCTGCACACAATTGGAAAAGGGAGACGTAGAAATGGATGTCTGAAGGGGGAGCGAAAGAGGTATAATTCGAGTTAGAGTAAACGGAAGGAGATCAAATCAGGGGTTACAATAAGAGAATTCAGTTGCAACTGTATGAAGAAGTTGTGTGAAATAAAACTAATAAATGTTTTAATAATAACATATAAATTAATATCTCCTCAAAATGGGCGTGGAAAAAGTTCATAAGCTCAGATGCATCTTTAAATTGACAGTTTGATTCCAGCTACCCTGAAGTGTTGACCACTTTAATTGTTTCTCACACTCTCGCTCTTTGCCACGTCTGCACAATTAATGTTTTTATGTTTAAAAACAAGTTGCATGTCATGTATTGAAAAGAATAGTGTTACAGAAGCACAGTGGGTAGGAGTACTAGTAATAAACTTCATATAAGCTAGAGATTTACATGAAAATGTTTGTCAAACTATTTCCAAATATAAAATGAATAAAATATCGTTTTATAATGTGATTGTAATGAAAGAATGGGCGAAATTCTGATCTATTTGAAAACAGTCAATAATAAGGTATAATATCACCAGTGTTTATTTATTTTGTATTTGTTTTGCAAATATTTTTATAGTTGCGACTTTGCTTGGATGGAGTCCTGTGAAACACGCAAACACGAGAGAAGATTTCATTAAGCGAAATTAAAAATGATCTTTAGAGGGACGAGTAAAACGTGGCAGAGACCTGAGGAGTTTTGTCCATAAGGCGACAATGACGAAGCGTTACTTGCGTTCCCCAACACCATTCAATGACAAGCCATTAGTTGGTGCTTTTGCAGCCACGAATTCCATTCCAACTGCACAACTCGCTTCCCTGGTGATAAAGACATCCTCGGCACAGCTCACACCAGCCACCTTCCCGATAATGAATGATTTACTTCAACCATTTCGCAATGTTTACGTGACCTCATTCTGTGGGAAAACGGTGAGGCTGTTCTTGGATTCTAGCTCCCCCCCCCTTATTCACCGAGTAAAAAACTTTATTTACCCCCCCCCATTTCCCATACACACTAATGGAATACAATCTTGGACCCATTTTTGATGTCATTAGATTCAAATTACTTTGCCATCTGTGTTTCAATGGAAAGCTCAATATTACGAAAGAGCCACGTTATTTGACAATTTGCCATTTACAGATAATAAGTCCTTTATAGCTCGTGAACAAAGAAAGAAATATGCGTGAAAACTGTTTAAATCAAAGAAGCAGTTGTAGAGTACGTATTTAATGTGCATACTCATACTTTATTGAGCTTTGAAATTACGTTCACCATAACCAAAACAGAAGGACACGAATTAAAAATAATCAAAATCAAATAAAATTGTAGGTGATCGTTTGAGCGTAGACGTTCGACACCGTAAAAATACATATTGATTCGTGTTACGAAAAAAAATCCTACTTTAACACAAGTATCGCGGCAAGCCGTAAATTACAGCTCGTTAGAATTACTCGTATATGAAACAGAAGTGGCGCGTTAATTAACAGTCCATATTTATGTAAGACAAGACAAACATACCCAGTTATGAGTCACAATGTTATCTCGTTTCTAACCAGACGAGGGAAATTGCCCGACAATGTTTATAGATCCTTCTAGTCTGTAGGACTGTGTGGGTTATTTTTGTTGAAGGTGGTATAACATTAAAAAATATATTTTTTATGAAGATCATTTATCTCATTACCGACATGACGCGGAGTTTATTTTTCAAAATATTTTAGTTGAGTGCAAATGTTGATTTATTACCAAAATATAGTAAAAACTAATGAAATTTAGTGCAACAGCAAGTCCTTCACATAAATTCTCGTAGCATTCACAATGATTTTAAATATGAAGACTGTTATGATAGCAAACATTGAACGACTTCGCTGAAGACTAATCTGGCGAATATTTTACAAGACACGCCCCCAAACACATACACACAGGTAGTTATTCAGGAAAAGAGGCGTTTCTTCAGTGAAACCCACACGCGGACAGCGAGGTAAGAAATAATGAACACTAAAGATGTAGAAATACACAGAATGTAGGATGCTTAAAATGTTTATGCGCGGCGTTCCTATAATAAAGTTTAATGAATACTCTTCCACGAGGTGCCATCATGTCAGCGGCCGACGTCGCTCTAGCGACCGATGGAGAAAGCGAGTGGGCGATGGACGTAACAGAATATGAACCATTTGTAATAATATTTTATTTAGTATTTTAATAGAGATCCAAGTCAAATATATATTTTTAAAAAAATATTTTGATTTGTTTCAAGACAAGAAGACAAGAAGAATATTTTGTACAGAACGAGTCTTTAAATAATGGTATTTTCTTTTTACTTCTTTAGATCTATGGGATCATGTGTTTTAATAGCGGTAATGACAAACGGTAAAATAACATTTTTTTACAGCAAATGACAAAAAGAAGAAAGAAAAAAAAGACTCATTGGTCATTTAAGACTAAACAAAAAACAAAATTAACGAAATAAGAAACTTCTTATAACAAGAAATATTAGTGTTCGAGGGAACGTCTGACGCACAGTGTAAGGGCTGTCTCTTATACACATCTAGATGTGTATAAGAGACAGNAAGCGGGGAGAATACGAGAAGGCGAAGACGAAGACGAAGACGATGAAATGCGCATCTGCGTAGCACGAACATGACGAAAGTCTCCCAAGTACATCAGTTCCAGTAATGTTCTGTTGTTTCTGTTTCATAATCGTACGAAATCAATATATTAAAAGAATTAAAAATATTCCTCCCAAAACTCATATCTCCAATACAAATTTGATAATTTAATTAAAAAGAGATAATATTATATCTCATAAACGAAAAATGAAACAATAATTTTGAAATAACCCAACGATTGTATTGTAATCAAATGATGTATACAAGAAAAATCTCTATGGTCGATCTTAACTCGGAAATGATGTATAGTTAAAGCAAAATGGACTCTTGTATTTTTTAATTAACCGTATATACGTTAAAATCGGTAGCAGGTAATTTAGAAATTACGACCTATTCTAGTTATGTTTGATCCACTTCTATCGCAAGAAATTAAAAACAAAAAAACGTATAATGTTATTAGGAAATATATCGAAATTGGTGAATTCGTGCAAATATTTGGGAGGAATACCAATGTGAGAAAACAAATCAGTGGGCCCTAATAATGTAAGTACTGTCGGTGCGTAAATAACGGTTACTGACATCATCATTACGAATATTTTGGAGTCCCTTTTGCGACATCATCCCATTAAGTACGTACGAAATTGTTAGCACGATGACAATTCCTTCAAAGGACGGCGACGGCTGCTGTGGATTTTACACAATATCCCACTTCCATCTCTGGGAACTTTGTAGACGTCATAGTTTGTGCTTCAGTGCGACATCCCAAACGATTATCAAGCGAGAATACTCCCAACCGCAGATTTGCCTCGACCGCATTTATTTCATGATGTTCATGAAACTGTACATTTTCATGATAAAATAATACGAATAAAATAATACGAAGTTAAAAAACAAATCATCAATATCTATAAGAATTTCTATAAAATACACACACAAACGGAATAAAATGCGTAGAAAGTTATTACACATAGTTACAACGAGATAGAAATTAGATTTAAGAAATGAATTGTCTACATGAGGCTCATATGTGCGTATATTCACATACAAACACAAACACATTTTCGCTTAAAAACAGTTACAGAAACACACTCATACGTACAAACACGCTCAATATACACACTACTCCTCCTATACCCTTAACGTAAATGTAATTGCTATAACAAATAAAAGAAATTAATAACTATAAAAATAAAACCAAAACAGGGTTGCTGAGAGCAATCATGTACATTTCACTACTTTCACTCTGAGCTTTTTCTATACCCTTAGACTCCAATCACCTCACTACACTTCACTGCACTTCACATATGTTCCTATTTCAACGAAGCAAGAAGACGTTTGCGGAAACATTTTGCTTCTTCTAAATCCTATCAAAGAATAGAAAACATTCACAAAAAAATGAGTGCCAGATTTGGCAGTGAACTTGAACATGAAACGTTTAGTATTACACACATTCTACTACACTCACTCACGACACAGTTTCTGTCGTTAAGGTATATTATATCTGTCAGAGCGACTAGGCATACGTAGCCCTGCAAAATGTTAGAAATGATAGTTTGGACCATTCCCTACCAAGTGGTGGTGAATTTTTACGTCCCTGCAATGCAGAATTGTCAAATATTTTATTTTAAATTGCTGTTGGCTTATAAAGAGAAACTTTCGCGGGCTTAAGGAGATTTTAATATTAAGGGCTTTTTATTATCAGCTGAACATAGCGAGAAAAAAACAACAAACAAACTGAAATATAGCGAATGAAAATAATGTAATGACGTTAAGATTTTCATACCTTACACGGTATTTAAAAGAATAATTCAACAAAAACTGCGGAAAATACTGTTCTGACGGCAACAGTAGTCGCCTCAGGACAACTGAAGACAAGATAATCCTCGTGGAAGAAAGAGTCAAACGACAATCTGAATTTGTGATCAAGTTTTCAATTCACAAAATAATTGTTCATGTCCTATAGTAAGAATCAGTACTGCAAATTAACTCCATGTTTCGTGAATAGTTGACAACTTGACTTCAGTCAACACGATTATTGTGATGCAATATAAGTCGCTATTACATTTTATCCATTTGTACGCAAAAGTTGCCTCAAACGCAACGGTGCAAAGTAAAAAAAACTTATTTTCTACATTTTACGATTCCATTGAAGATCATGTTCCTTTTCCTCTAGTGACTTTCATCGTGTGATTGAATTGACAGATCCGTCGTCCCCCGACCAGTGACTGACTCCGCGAGCATCGCTATTCTTACGTCCACAACATATCTCACTCCGAAGCCGCGACCTGTTCCATCTCTTCGAGACGAGGCAGCCCAAGAGCCAGCGAGACCTCCGCGGTCCCAAGGGCAAAGGGCGACGCAATAAAGCGAACGCGACGGCTTCGGCCCTTTCCACACGTGGTGCTCCTTGCACAGACGCCGTCATCGAGGAAATGCTCCAAGAATATAGTAGACACGAAAAAAACAGTCGAGAATAACCTCCTTCGTTCGGTTCGCATTCTTACAAATTATCCGGATCAGCTTCATCACAATTTAAAAATGTATTTGTAGGAATTCTTTACAGAGTAACAAAATCTCGAACATGTACAATGGATTAAATATTAAATTAACTATAAACAAACAAGGGATACGGGAATCCGTGAGTATACTTCTCTCAGCAGTTCATTGCTCAGTTTATTTTTCATGTTTCTTTCAGGAATCCTGATAAACGAGATTTTAATGTACTTGGAACCTAGACAGGTGGAAGAAATTGTTAAGACTATAAAAGTGAACGTCAAGCTTTAAACCGTCAACAACCAGGTGAAAACTGCGACGGACCGGTTTGGAACCCGGGATCTTCTGCTCTGGCCGCAGCTGTGCTGACCACTGCACCATCCACCCCGACTCCTCAAGCCCATGCTCAGGAACAGGCCAGGTGGATGTAAACACTCCTACCCGGGTAGGTACTCGGGAGTTGTGAGTTGAAAATCAAGCTTTAAAACTTACTCTTGTGTACTCAAGATTGGAGAGTAGTGGCTATGTAATTTTTGTCAATTGGATAGTTCGGAACTGTAGTGCAATATAGTTCTTCAGAAGTTAATGACAAAGAGGAAGATGATAACGGTGTCAACTAGTACCCGCCCTTTTCTCACATGAGGGCGACGCGACGCAGTCAAGCCTTGGAGCCGTACATTCCAACCCTATAGTCACATAGCCCTTCCCCAGAGGGACGTGCTCTGCGCTCGCAATAGACCCTTCGCGCCCAGAGGCGTCGCCGGGGCCCTGCTTCGCGCGGCCGGAATGGCCCTTCCAAGGGCGGGACACGAGGCACTGCTATTCGCCATGCAAAGCGTTAGATGCGTCCTCATATCGTACATTATGAAACGAGTTCTTTCCTTGATTAATACTCACATAACGACGCGTAGCATCAGGAGCAATATCCGGTACATTTATGACGAGGGGTCTGCAAACTTTTTGTTTTCGTAACGGACCAGATCAAACTATTAGATAAAGGAAAATAAAAATAGAGAAAGAAACCTTCAGTCACGTAGATGATCGGAAGCCGAAACTGTTTCTTCAAAAATGTGAGTGACTTTTACGCGTTTCTTTCTCTATTTTTTATTATCTGCTAACGTTTTAATTGCTGCAAGACAGAGTAGTGTCCAATTATTTTCAAGATTTCCGAAATGCTACATAAAAGAGATATTTCAAATTTTTGATACATGTCAACGTGAAACCTTAAATATCGGAAAACAAGCGATCATTTGGTGGAAACACTGAAGAAGATTGGACTTTCGAAACGAAATTTTCCTAGAGTATGTATAAAAAACAATATGAAAGTAGCAATCAATTAATATTCCCGGCGAAAATATAGCCAACCTATTTTTTCATAGTAGTATGGAGCATGCATTCCTCGTTGGTAAATTTCTTTCTATGTTCAAGTTCTTTCTTTAACACATTTTAAAACGTTCATGCTACGAATTATTCCGTAATATTCAAAGTAATTAAAGAAACGAAAAAAATGTTTCAACCGTAGTGGTACCAATACAGGATGAATCAATTCTTTTTATGGGAGCGTGTTTCACCAACCTAGGATTCTAGGAGACTACCATCAAGGTGATGATCGGAGCCAAGTTTCCTTTTCGAAATATCAGAATAGTTTAGGAATGGAAGATCAGAATTGCAGTTAGTAACTGTTACTATTCATATGGTGTTTTTCGAAATCTGCCAATAAGGTTGTCAGTCTCATTAACGGGTATTTTAAATGTAATAAAAATTGATATCATTAAATAAATGTTTAGCTCACGAGTCGAAGATTGCCTGTCTCTAATCTTTATCTGAAGAGAAAAATAAATCAATTGTGGGACAAATATATCTTCTTAAGTCAAGTATATCGACAAGCATAAATCGTTTACATTTATTGTCATAAAATGAATATGCATTAATTTGTTTGAAATGCAACGAAATATTAAGAGACCATAAAAAGAAATTCGCAAATTTTAAGTAAAATAATTAAACAAACGTTGAAGACTTGTGTTCAGAGAGTTGTGTTCCCAGCGTAATGTCAAGAGAGCTAATTTAAGAAAAAAATGGAAAGTAATTTTAAATATAATGAGGAACTCCACAATAAAGGGACAATCCCCTAAAACCAGGATTTTTAGCCAGAGACTATTCCGGCCCGTACCTCTGTCCTTGTAGAGGTCTCATATCGCCCGCGACCTTCGCCACCCTTGTTCGTAGCTGCGTGGCGCGCCCTCCGCGAGGCCCAGCCCTCGCCATAAGGGCGCAGCGCAGTCCTTCTTTTGCGGTTGCCGTAATGGAGGCAATTAGGGTGCTCTTTGCGCCGAATACGTATGGCTTAATTTCTCCAATGCCCTTTACGTCGCTGTCGTAAGGAACAGCGTACGCCGCAGCGCTCCAGAAGTTTTTAATGTTTACGTTTGTTTTTTATAGAGACAGGGGTGATGTATGTTTGTCGGGGAAAGCGGCTCGTCGACGGGAAAAATGGCCTGAAATTTCGAGAGCAGATGGTGGGATCTTGAAGAGTCCTTTACTATTCGCGGAAAAAGAAACTCCCTACTCGTCTAGATTTTACAAACGAGAAATTTTCCCCCTTTGCTCTTCATGATTTATGTTGAGAGAACTCACGTCCGGAAGGGAATGCAGTTCCTTTGAGCGGTTTCATAGATACCATGCCTCAGAGAGACCCACGTCCACATACGAGGTATTTGTCATACTCATCTTTTGCTGAGCAAATAATGAAAATATCAAAGAATGACGTAATACGTAATAGGTAGGTAAATAATTTCTGTGCCACATGAAGAATTCTTCCACCAGCTCCAATGGCATCACCAGTTCTCGTCACTCACTGCGATTGTTTTTACTGCGGGACTAATGATTCCATCAAAGCAGTCGAAAGAAATTTTGAGACCAGAATAAATAACAGATACATAAAATAATGGCATTGATTTATATATTGTACGACGTTCAAACTATATTAATGAATGACACAATACATTAATACTTGACGTTAAATTTTAATGTAACTATACAGAGATAGTTTTCCTCCTATGCAAATCCTTCTTAAACTCTAGCAGTAACGCAATGGAAAATATTCCAAATGAAGACATTGTTAAAATGATGAGCTAACGGAAGTGTTTCAACTTGTACATTTATAAAATGGCAGGATCTTGCGCATTGATCGAGCTAACAACAAATGAAATTCATATTTCAGACACAATCCAGTTATTATTGTATGGTGATCCAGATTGCGAGCATGTTGTGGCTGGATTTTTTTATATGTACTCACTACTTTGGTGAGGGTGTCATCGTGGGTTTTCCTCGGAATCATCCACCAACTTACCTAAAAACAAAGAAATTAATGATAAAATGTGACTCCATTTCATAAATTGCCATTTCTCCTAACATTTTCTGTCACAAAAGACAGTTATGAAGGAGAACATTATATTTCATGAAACAAGATAAATATATTACGATAAAAATTGGGGTACCAGCACAGCAGATAGGTAGAGACAATAGTTTAAAACGATCGGAAAGAAAGAGTTTTCAAAATAAAACATTCTTTTCGGGGTGGGATTGACTCACAATCGGATTAATTAGTTCATGTGTCATTAAAATATTGCACTAAAATAAAAAATCCAAACATTTTTTTTCTGATTTTCCAAAAAATAAAAAAAATAAAAAAATAAAGACTACCGTACTCTTTTGCTCCGACTAGATCGACATCTATCGAATGCAGTATAATACTCCCTTCATGAGGTAATATTTTATCTGAGAACTCAATAAAAGGACATAGTATATTTAGCTTGCGGTTTTTAGTTTGCTTACAAAATTATATTTTGTATGGTTGAAAAGTGAAATACATTTCTATATGCTCGATACTGATGTGCCCTATGATGCTTGAGAGTGATAATGAAAATATAATCCAAATATTTAGAGGCACGCAGAAATTACAGAGGGTTTACTATCTCATGTTTGTGACAGGCGGAACCAAATGCACCCGTCTTCAAATGTGCAAATCTGTCTATTCTATTTCTATCTAATATAGATAACCGCCAGTATAAACATNAATTCGTTAAAAATATAAAAAAATCAGTTAAAATAATCCTTTCAAAAATGTATCAAAAGTTTTCACGCTCCTCCGATGGCTAAGGGGCTAGCGTGCTCGCTTTCCGGGTTCAATTCCCGGCAAGGCCAGAAATATTTTTCACTTTGATGTCCCAGTTGATATAGCTGCGACTACTGAAAAGTGAACGCCCCTCTTTCTATTCACATCCTACTACTCCTATTAAGACTAATTCTTACTTTTACTAACATCTCCTCGTGGACAAGGTGGTGGAAATCCCAGCTAAGCGGCCCACCCACTAACAATGGCCTACCACCCAACTCTTACCTCCTATCGCTCCATATACAAATACTACAATAAAATAAAAACTTTCCATCGGTCCAACTTATACCAAAGTCCCCCAGGGGACTTACTTCTAGTAAGTACGTGTTTGGCAAACACGGGGCCCCGAGCTGAGTCTAGCATTACTTCCACTTACTTGTGCTTGGCCCCTTCCTTTCTCTTTCCTGACCTTCCTTGGTCACTTCTTATTCTTTTCGATCCCTACGCTATTAGGACTAGGGTATCTTTCATTTTCCTCATTTTTTGTAATGTTTTGATATATTGTAATTCAGGAGGCTTTTTAGTGGGTATGGTTGAATCATTCGGAGAGTCATGTTGGCTCTTCCTAGTGCGTAACTGCATTTTCCCTACCTGTACAAGTTTTTAGGACTCCAGTGACCTTTGATGTTGACGAGCCATGAAGCCCCACAACAACAACAACAAAAAAGTACCAAAGTGTTTGAACTCTGTGCGAATTATAACCGAGGAAGAACGTGTATTTTGAGAGGGCTGAGATTGTTTCCGTTCGGATAGAACGGGATGCTGTGGAAGAGGTCTCAGATCTTCCAGTTGGTCATGCCTGTAGCGCCCGCTTAGAGGGGAATGGGGGAGGCGAAGGGAAGGATTAAGAGAGACAGAGAGAGAGAGAGAGACCGACGTGGGAGGCGAAGAAGGCGGGACAAGGAGGGGAAGAGGTTAACGACGTTGCGCGACTGCTCTTCAGGTGTCTCGCGCACTCTGCACTCTGTGGGTCTCGGATGAAGTGGGGGAAAAAATCCAACTAAAGTTTCACTTTTGATTCGTTTTCACAATAATAATAATCAGTGGCGGATCGATGAGGGTGGGGGGTTAAGGGGGCTATAGCCCCCCCCCCCCCCNATTGTACCCGAACTGTTAACAGATAAAATTGAAGTTGATAAGTGGATTAGCTTTCATTGCTATTGTTATTAATAGTATAAGTTTTATTGTTTAATTTTTATTGTACAGGGTTAATGAAGTGAATAATACCAGATTAATGAAATTAATATCAGATTGATAAAATTAATAATACAATATTAATAACTTAAATAAACAATTGTTATTGTTATTAATAATACCAGGTTGTTAATTATTTATTTGATGCATTTTATGTAAAGGTAATATTTATAAAATTTGCACTGTAAAGCCATAAGTTTTAAACAAAAATGCTCCCCGACTAGTGGTCCAGATCCGTCACTAATAAAGATATTATTACTAATAAAGATAAACGACCGGAAGAAATCTCAAAAAGAGAAGGAAAGTAGTGGTCTTTGATGTGAAGTTAGTATTCAAATTGATTTTACAAAATTTGTGACGCGTGATTTTATTAATTTGAATCAAAATGAATCAGTCTGCTAAAAATCTCAGATCATTTTTCCTTTATTAGTATGGGTCTCGGCTCCCGTTAATTGTGGCCACATACGCAATTTAGACGTTCCGTCTTCCGCTGCCATCTAGTAGTGGAGGCCGGAACTCTGCGTGAGTGCATTTTTCACTGAGAGCATCAAAAGGATACCACATGCCGTGGGACCCTAAAAATCCGTCGACCTCGACCAGGTTTGAACCCGCGCACTCGGATGAGGCCACTACGGTAACCACTCATCCATCGGTGCCGATCATATCGATAACATCCTCATTTAATCGGTTCTGTCAACAAGAATAATTATTTACACAAACATTACTACACTTGGTTGTTGTTTTTGTAACTAATGTCCAAGAAATGAGAGTTTACAACACACTTCACAACAGGAAGAACCCCTGAAGATGCGGATAATAATCATGTTGGTAAACACAACATTACTACCAACGTAATATAGTGAGATAACACATGATAATTGAATGTCTATCGTGAAATAATAACTTGTTTAGTTTTTCAGGGCGATCTCTCGTACTCTCAAAATTATTTCGCCATTTTCACCTCGTGGTATTGCAAACTTTGCCCGTTAACGGAATAATCTAACAGGTGGAAGTTAACAACTTCTAGATACATACATCTCAATATTTCAATTTTGTGAACGCTTTTGATGGTAATGGCCTTGAGTTTGTTAATATGAGAGAACTGATGTTACGAAATTCTTCATTAACCTATGATTGGAACACGTGTCAATTAACGCAGTTCTGCCAGGTAATATTCAGACAATTTTTTTTGTTTATATTTAAACTTCTTTGTTTGTTTGTATCTTGAATCGTGGTTACTAGTAACGACAATCTAATTAGTAACAGAAAAACAATTAATGAGAAATTGCTATGAAATGTGAACTCGTTTCACTCCGAAGCTAATATCGAAAGCGTCAGACTCTGTGTCAATTTAAAAAACACTTATACGTGTAAAAGATTTTATTCCCAGGTGGTTTCATGTGAGCGTCGTATCAGTCGGGGAGCCATCTGCAGACGGGAAGGGGTACGAACCCCCTGCTGAGGGCACGGGGCCCCCCGCCGTCCGCGTGACGCGCCGCCATTACGCCGAAACGCCAGCACCGTTGCGGTCACTCGTATTCCATTCCTCTGCACAGTGGGCCAAAACACATATAGAGGGAGGGTTAACAACCCCGTCCACGGTCTGGATGTACGAAGCGCACAGACGTATCATGAACGCCCTGATTTTTAAAATTTATTTCTCGTTTCTTACGTTGGGAATTGTGACAATGGGTTCATTATCTCCTCAAATTTTGACCAAGTTGAACCGGTATTCTCCGGTGGCTCAAGGATTAGCTTGCTTGCTCACCTGTGTAACTTCTCAGTTCATGTAGCTACGACTACTGAAAAGTCAACCCTTCTTCTTCTGCTATCTACCTACTACTTTTCCTACTCTTAATATCACTAAATCTTACTGTTTTTAACTACTCCTACTAACCCCTCCACGTGGGCCGAGTTGTTGGTAAACCCAGCTAACCAGTCCACCTACTAACAATAACTCCTATCGCTCCATGTAGATAAGCTTCAATAGCACGTTACACTTACCATTTGCGAATACTACAACAGAAAAAAATTACTTTGTTGAAATATTAGTTTTTTTATTGCAATTCAGGCACAGCTTATGTAAAAAGTACCATGGGTACACACGCAAATACCTTACCGAGGTATGTGACACCTCCATAAGATCTCTTGAACTACCTTTAAAGAATATTTGGTGAGGGGGAAGATGTCATTAAAATTAAGAAAATAAAAATTAAAGGTGAAAGAAAAGCCGAACACATAAATTAATAGTTTATTATGATGAAATTGTTAACAATTTCTCTCCAAATTATTATCGTGTGAGAAAGAAAACGATCTTCCAATATTTATAAAAAACTAAGCATAAAACTAAATTCTTCTTTCATAGCACATGCCCCTTTATTTTTTTTCTCCCCTTATAGTTCAATCTTATTTCAGCTGGACCACAGTTTTTCTTCCGCAGCAGGAGCTAAAATTCTATTTAACACATTAAAATTCTATTTTAATTTATTTATTATTTGTCAATAAATTTGAAGCAAATTTTATTTATATTTTTTAACATAATGAAAAAAAAATGGTTGTACCTTGTGAATACATTATCTCTTGTACATTAACTAAGAGGTGAATGAATCAAGGAAGAGAATATATTTTTTACAATTTGTATATACAAGTAGTGTATAACGAAATATACACTTCAAATTGACTACAGCTTTTCATATCATCAGAGCTATTTACTATACTTTGATTTAAAAGAGGAGACATTGTATATCCTGAATTATTTTGACAATTGGGTGTATCAATTTACAGTTTTATTTGTTTTTTTTTAATTTTTACTGTACGCTAATATTTTTTTCCGGTTAAATTCTGTTTGGCCCCACTGTATGTCTTGAGCGCCTGTTGCTGTTTGACTGATGGCCGCAGCACCACCTCCTGGTTCTTCGCTTCTTCGGGAAATATGACAGCGCGTTTCTGCAACAACAGTGATCGACGAGCCTCTTCATTTTGTTGTCTGCGATATTCGTATCCTCGATTTCTTTCTGCTCATACCAGTAAGTGGTATACATCACTTCGGAAATAACAACACCATTGTACGTACGATTATCTTCGGAATATTTCGCATATACTGCCTGAATTAATATCAAATTTGTCGAGATGATGGGCAATCAGGAACTATGTTTACCCAAGTTATTAACAGTACAACAGCATAGCAATCATTTATTTAACACCTCCTTTCTAGCACTAACGCCCACGAAAGTATCTCCCAAAAAAGGAGAAACACTAAACAGGTTGTTCTCTTCACCAAATATCGCCGTAAAATAAATTTCTCTCTCCTGTAGCCCCGAGGGAAATATTTCATCGGTGCCGGAGCGTCATCCAACTCAACCTTCCATGTAAGAGGGATGTCGTACAAGATATATTTTGATAGTTTGGATACGAGTGGATCTCACTAAGCGAGGTAAAACTAGAAATATTATTCTGAACAAGTCCTTAAGCTTGTGATAGAACTGTAAGTATGAAATGTGAACAAATTCAGGGACAGAACACAAAAAACAAATTTTAGTGTCATTCAGAACGGGAAGAAGTATACGATAAATAATAAACTTTACGGTCAAAAAGCAGTTACAAACTGAGTATGACCACGTGGAGGATAATAAACTAATTTACTCTCCGGAAGCAAGCAAGGGACCATCCAATCGATTCCAATCAAGGGCCCTAAGGTTGAGGCGGATTTAACATTTCAGCACACTCCTAACAATAAAAATAGATCGGTACGTGTTATAATATTTACAAATTTGTATTTAATAAAACAAAAAAGTTATTTCATTCGTATTATTTATCAAACTATAGATTATTCGGAAAGTATTGTTGATAAATCGTAACTATTAAATAACACTAAATTTGAAATTTATTATTTCAATAGATGCCACCCCTAGGCAAAAGCTTGGAGAGTCTGTATAAAAAATCCGCCTCTACACGAAGGAAAACCGAAGAAAAATCGGAGCCGGGTTGTTTTGTGAACGGTAAATAAAATGAAGATATGACAACACGAATCAACAGGAATGTCGAGTAGTGATTCTTTTGGGTAATCGTTCCGACGACAATGCCACAGAGACGATGAAACCGGAGGCGCCGGCTCTGTCCATTTCACTTCCAATAAAGCGATCAGTGGAGGCGTAGAGAAAGTGCTCACGGTGGCCGGCGTCGGCACAGTGTGTGTCGTAAGCAGGTGCACCGCGCTCGCCGTCCGTCCCGCCTCCATCGCCGCCTCCAGCCGACCGGCGACGAGCGGGCGACCTTGGAGGAGGGCCATCGCCACCGCCACCGCCTTCTCCTCCATCCATCACAACGTAATTGGCGCCTCTCCGCGGCTGTTTACCTGTGGGCGGTGGAGGCGGTGGCGGCGGTGGCGGCGGTGGCACANGGAAGCGTTCTGGCGAGACAAGAGTTCAAGCTACGCGTACTCGACGCTAGGATCGACGTCTTCTTTTTTAAGAGTGACATGGAGTTTTTATCCATGTTTTTCAGAGACATGAAGGTGTAGTTTTAAAAGACATTTCTTCGAAATTGATTATTTATTTGTTTTCACAGTCATTCTCGTAGCCCTTCTTCGCACAAGGCTACCACTAGTGTTGAACATTATATAGATTAAATTTCTTTTTGGTCTATTTTTATCTCTTTTTTTTACCGTTTAACTGTCGTCTGCCTCATAAGTGTGTGTGTCTGATGGCTATATTCTCTCCGTCTTTTCATTCCTTTCTTGTCCTCTTTGGTCCCCGACGTTATCACTTGTCTTATCCACCTTCTTCTTTCCTCGTTACTTTACATCCACTCGAATAGAACATGTTCCACTGTCTCCTCGTAATATCCACATACACACGAGTTTGCTCATCCTCATTCAAAACGATTTTGAGATTTAAATAACACAATTTTAAGATTTTCTTCCGCATATCCTAACTGCCTCTTCATTGAAATTGAATTTCGTTTATATTTGACCTAAACGCAAATATTCCAATTTTGTTTCTCAAATAAGCTGCATTTAGGAAAATTATGTTAATAAAATAGGAATATTCGTGAGACCGTAAAATTGTGGAAAGAGAGATTTAAAATATCCTTTCCTCCAGATTTATCGAAACATGTATTCCTACGTTTGTACTGAGATGTGATGAAGAATCTGAATATTTTATGGTTTCACGTCCTGCATATTTGTATTTTAGTATAAATACTATTATTTCCATTACAAGTCGCTACAGGTATAATTATTCGATAATGTGTTATCCACAGTTACAATTACTCAAACTAGCTCTTCCGAAGGTACACGTACGGCTGTTCTTTGGAAGGCATTATTTTTAGTGTGGAATTTACAGAAAACAATTATGAAAACGAGCAGTGAGTAAAATTATTCCCCACCGAGAAAGGACGAACAACACACTCTTATAATGAGAAGCAAAGTAGTCCTGAAATATGAACAAACAAATAATTACCGCAGGCAGCAAAATGTATGTAGAAGGATGAAGAGATAAGCAAAGTGTGTTTAGGAAATACGACTTGATTGTCCGCGGCAGTGCGTAGAAAACAAGCAGACACAAAAGGTGTTGATAATTAAGAGGCCGTCGCGCAACGGAAGAGAGGACAAGGTCGAAGAAGGTGAGCGCGAAACAGAAAACAAAAGAGAGTGAGTAGCACGAACACAGACGCTGCACTCAGTCAGGTTACTTTGCCTCAAGAAATGTAACTCTTTAGAAGAAAAAAATCATGAACGAAAACGCTCTGTGTTTATTAGTTTATTGTCTATTAGTCGCAGTAAATTACTTTGTTGTCCTCGCCGTGTTCATAAGCAGTTTGTAACAGCTCTCTTGACAATAAATTATTTCTTTATTAATTGTCAGTCTAATTGGTTTGATTTTAGTATAGCGCTTGTTCAGAGTGCAGCCAACATTTTTATATCGCCATCGTCCATAAGAGTAATGATATTTGGACGTCGCGTTATGTTGGCACGACATTCGAATTTCTGGAAACTTTAATCTATCGCCAATATCGAATTCAATGCATTTATTCTTGTGACGCTATTGTACTCATTCTGCATCGAGCGAATAGAACGAATATTAACTTGTCTCCCAGTTTGTTGTGTAATAATTTGTATTTTTACAGATGATAGTCGCTTTACTGACTAGCATTAAGGTTTATTCGGACATTACTTAAATTCCTAGATGTTGGCTATTTGTGTTACGAAGTCATACTGCATTATATTCGCCATAGGTACGTGACTTTCAGTACACACTCTTCTCTCTCTCTGTCTCAATCTCAAAAGAGACGATGAGGATAAAGATAGTGGAAGCCGAACACAATGAAAAGACGAGCCGAACCCAGTGAGCGGTAAATAAAGAAATCAGAAGGAGGCGCAGTAAGTAATGGGGAAGAAGAGGAGGAGGGTAGTGGATGATAAAGACGTTTAATTATGATGTGTGAGAAGAAACTGGATGACAAATAGCTATTGGCTCATAAAAAATTAACTAAAGAATGAACAGATATTTTCACAGAAACGAACGCAATGATAGAATATAAAAAAATCGTTCATTAAACGAAATTTCATTTTGAAAACAAACTTTTTGTTACTTTCAGAAATGGTCGACAAGGATTTGGATTAAATCCGTATGTATCATGAAGACTGAGACTTGATGTGAATTTCGCGTGGCTTGTGTCAAGAATTCACCATCTTATGTTCGATGATAATATTGAATGCGCAATAAACGAACAGCTTTGTTTGTTTGTTTAAGGAAGTGGTTCCAAAGATGAGAAATGCGTACAAAAATGTTCTTCATCAAAGATGATTAGAAACAATTACTGAGTGATGTTAAGCCTTCCTGTTTGAAGTCTTAAAGAGGAAACAAACAAAATAGTGTAGTCATGATGATAAAAATAAGAAAACTGAGATCGATAATTCCAAAAACATTACACAAACAAGCATTCTCAAAGAAAAGAAAACAAGGATCATAAAGTGTGATACAGAGTAGTGCCATAAAAGAGACAGAATCCTATAAAACGAAGTGCACGTCTCTGCAGCAGACAGGTTCCGTCCGTCGCCGTCGCCGCGCGCGCAGCGGAGGCACGATCCGGGGAACCCCCCGCTGCGCTCCGACGCGCCCCGCACCTTCACCGCAAATTAGTACGCGCCGCGGTTATTTATTTTTATAACGCCGCGCGCCCAAAAGGAGCAAAGCGTCGTCGGCGATGGTGGTGGCGCGCGCTAATCTCGTTGAAGTCGCTTGTAACGGCGTCGACTTTATTCGAGAGGACGCGGGCGTCGGGCAGGAACCAACAACGGGGCAGCGGCTCGCTTCAAAGCAATCGCCTACCCCACCCCCACCCCCACTTTCGCGCCCGTTCAGGTGGAACCAAGCTGTTCTGGCGCGTCTCTTTGTCTTTCATGCCGCTTTGGTTATGGGTCCAGTCCTTGTTCAAACTTATTCCGATATTTCTAGAACAGGAAATACTTTTCTTTTTGAAGAGGGGAGGGGGTAGGTCACGTCGAGGGGCGGATACTGGATTTTTCGTGTTGCATGCTTATGCGCGGTCTTATAACAAGGTTCTTTGAACTGAGAAATGCGGCATTGGGATTTGTTCACGGCGAGGGTCGCTTCTGATGAGGTACTAATGCGAAACTAACTGCTACTTTCTTTTCGGAATTTCCGGGACATTTGATTATCTTCCAGAGGGAAAAAAGGTCCTCCCAGTCGAGAATTGAATTTGATAATCCGAATGACTGTAAAATTAATTCTCTCGTTCGTAAATTCCTTCCTTCTTAGCGAGGGAGTATTTTATCTCCGCCGTGTGTTTTTAAGACGCACCCTCTGCTCCTTTTACGGTTCAGGGGCTTGGCTCTCGCCTTCTCAGAGAAAGTAGCTTTTCTTTCGCCAGGGACGCTGGGGGCGGCTGGAGCCGAGCGAGGAAGCTGATTTAGAACTCCAACGCACACACAAGAAAGGCTTCATCTCAAATTCAAAAATCCTGCTCTATGTATACACGACGGAGGTTCCGTACTTGGCCACGGAGAGCATAACAGACTACAACTTTAACTCCCATCCCATTTGGAACATCATTCTCGGAGAGGTACGAAAGATCACATTTTAAAATTTAGAACTAGGAAACAAAAAACCAACGTTGGAAAATTCTCGTTTTCATTAGAATGATTAGAGACTGGAATTTAATGCCTGCATCGATATTGAGAAAAATTTCGAGCCCTGCATCTATTCAGCAAGTTCTGCGTCTATTCGCAGGGAGAGGCAGGTACGTTTGTGTAGATGTGAAGATAGTGGTAGTGAAGTGAAGTGATAGGAAGGAAAAGCGTTATGGAAGGAAGAGAAAAGGGATGTGAAGAGAGGTGCACTTAAGGGGTGAATCGAGTGTTCGGGTCATAAAAAAGTAATTTTTTTCATTGTTTCAGCGTCACGTGTTTTTAAATTTAATATTTTAATTTTAGTTTAATCATTTTTGAACAATGTTTAATTTCAGATCTATATTGTATATTTAATTGTATTTTCTTATTTTCTGCCACCGGGCGAGATCTGCCAATTTGCAGTTGAATAAATATTATCATCCCGTCGTGACGAGTGTATTATGATGTGGATTCTGCAACTTAAAACAATGGACAGAGTAGTTTGCTCAGTACGATCTGTCGTAAATGCAACATTATTTAAAGACAATTTCGTGTGATTCCAAATTAATCAGTCATAGAAAGACCTGAACGTGTCGTACAGATATAAAGTACTTTCTGGATTTAGTGTGACGTTAAGAAACGAAGGACAGATTACAGTAGCTCCACCCCCCCCCCCTTGCATAATAAACTTCGTACTCACATGTTAAGAGATAAAACGAAGATAATAAAAAATGTTGAACGGTAAATGAAGAGTTCTTCGCGAAGAGAAAAGTCTTGTGACCAAAACAAGCGAAACACAAGCGACGGGAAGACGTCCGAGTGGCCGGAGGCGCAGTGTTCGGAAGTCGTCTTTAGCTTTCTGTGCTCGTCCTGGGTGGAATTGTCTTGTGAAGCTGTAAGCACTGTTATTAATGAATTCTGAAACTTATACAGAAGGTTTCGCAAACATGTTGTTCCGAGCCGACAGCAGATCTCGCACAGTATGAGCACAGCGGCTGTTGCGATATATCGCTCAGGCAACAACAAATACTCTTAAAATTATACTTCATTACTTCTAAGTTTAAGGAAATTTAGAATTAATATTATGATTTGGAAACGGGAATTGGATATCATGTGACTTGAGCACAACTGGAATTCAACTCGCGATACTATTTCGCGATGTTTCCGTGTTTAATTATCCTATTGACTATGCCACAACTTTATTCGACGCATCTAAGGAAGTGTTGTAGATAATTACAACATATCAAGTCAAAATTATCCCTGTCAAAGAAATGGACGTATTCTTAATTTTATTTCCTCAACATTGCATTTCTCTTTCAACACAATCATTACTTCCGGTTTTTTTTCATTTTTTTCCGCTTTCTTTTTTGCTGGCGTCAAACGAGTAAACATTCATTGCCAAACTGCTTTTTACTTTATTTTCCTCAGCTTGGTCATAGGCAGTTCGTAACTGCTCTCTGGACAATATACTATTTATTTATTGCCAATTTAACGGTTTGATGAAGGTTCAGGACCTGTTCACGGTGTAGCCAACGCTTGTACTTCACCAGCGTCCATAAGGGTGATGATAAGTGTAGTTGGCAAGACATTCGGATTTCTTTAAGTTTAAATCCATCGCCAACCTCGGACACCAATTCAATTCGCGTACTCTTGTGGCGCTATTCTGTTCTTTCTGCATCGAGCGNTAGCTTTTATTTTATACACCAAAAAGTCGCATTTGTGACTACTATTAATATCCATTCGAAATTACCTACATTCGTATGTGTTGGCAATCCATGTTATGTAGCCATATTGCATTGGCAGGAGAAGTGGGGTCGAATTCCAATAACGCCTCCCTGTCCCCAGATACCCAATTGATCCTTTACTTTTATTCCACTTCTTTCTATTGAGGTGTATGATATCTTTATCAAACAAACAAACTTTTACCAGACATTTCTTTTTCTTTCCATGATTTCCTTTAAAGTGTTTCGCATCTCCGACCCTCGTCTCGAAAACCCGCCCCTGCCTTCTCCTGATGAGCTGCGAGGCATGGAACACAGCGAGTCTTTGCCTCTCGAGAGGGGAAGTACTTTGAATCTGAACAAATACAGGGAGAGAGCGAACAAATCCTTATTAATGGAAACATCCATATTACTTAACTGCTTTATGAAATCCCCGAGTTAAAAACTTTCAGGGTGAGCTTTTTAAAATTTTGCGGAAATATTGTTGGCTAGGGGTACATACCATTTTTTTATAGCTTAACCTCTTCTCACAAAATATCTCATTGAATATAAGCGTGAAATTGATCTTTTTCCACTCAACGTAGAAACTATTTTACTTTTTGTTTCTAAGAATTTATCGAAATATTTATTCTTATTTTTATGGTCTGAGCAAGAGGCTACAAACCATTTAGCACATCATAATGTACGCAAGGAAGAAAAGCAAATTTATTCTATTTTCTCGTGATACTGAAGCATTAAAAAGCAAGCGAAAATAAACTACGATAAAGTGGTAAATTCCAAACTCTTTCGTAAAATTATCAACATAAACACGGCTATTCTCAGACGCAGACGTGACTAGTAAATATACCAATCAAATCGGGATTTTATTTCGTTCTTCTATCGGATGTATGTTAATAGCTCCACAATCGAAAGTAATCTATAAATCCACCGGTTCTTAATGGAGCATTGCAGAAGCAGTATATACTAATACCTCGGTTTACTTTCACTTTGGTTATCGCCAGCTTCATTTTTCGTCTATTTCGAGTCGTGTAAAAAATGTCCATTATTTTCGCCGGATGCCTCGGATTTTATCGGCTTCCACGTTATTTTCGGGGAACTAGCCGCAAATTATGCGAACCCTATAGAAAATCCGAAGTCCCTTTTCTAGATATTTAAATTAGTAATGTTGATGTACATAAATCAAGTTGATATCTCAATCAGTTCGAGTGACATATCGAGAAAAGCGAAAATAAAAAAGTAATGAAAATGGGGGATGAGAATTTTCGAAATCTCAAGTAGTTCTTAGTGTTTTGAAGTTTCTGGTTGCAAATTTTAAACATTCTCGGATGATATGTGTGTAGATAGGTAGTGATCCTTGATGGTGTCTAGATACTCAAAGTTCCTCGTGGAAGGAGAATAGTAAATATTAATTTATTCTTTACATTATTTTTTTCTTAATTAATATCTTATTGTATTAGAGACTACAGAAAGTGAGTTTTTAGTATGTATTTTCGAATATTTAGAATAATATATTTATTTATTTAATGCCCTTTGGCAAAAGGAGGTTCAGGCCATGAGGCCTGCTCTTCCACCAAACCGTTGGACTTGGGAAAGGGAATTGGGAAGGACAGATGTTGGATTGCCGAGGAATTTATGGTATTCGAAACCTACATTTGTCTGGAGTAGGTGAGGGAAACCCCAGCTGAAAACCTCACCTAACTCGGCCGAGCAGGGTTTGAACCCACGCTCTACCGCTCAGCCAATGGGATCGTAGTAGCGAAGACGCTACCAATAGACTACCGCTGTGTATTGATTTATTAGATTGGATATATTGGATTTCGTGTCCCATGTCCTGTCTTCATAACCTTATGAAGACCTTATCCAATCGTTCTGATAACCTCATTGGTCACAAGTCACCCAATCGTGAGAGCGGAATAACCCGCTGACTAATCACTGCATTCACTCAGACCCACTCCATCGCGTCTTAAGAAGACTCATTCACGTGTTGTGAAGGTAAACGATATGCGTTCAATTCCCTCCGAGAGATGGCGTTATTATGCGATCGCTTTTGTCGAGGGCAACCGGTTATGGCTTCGGGATTAACTGCACGGCGAGTTTATCTCTTGATGAATAAGATCTCTTAATTGAGGGAGAGATCGTGACGATGGCGTGTTTATGCACGTGTGCAGTGTACCAAATCACGGATGCTAAATGATACGAAGAGGAGTAGTTTTGATCATCCTTGAACGTGATCAGTGGCAGATCAATGGGGGAGGATGGTAATGAGGCTATAGCATTGAACCTGAACTCTTAACAGATAAAATTGAAGTTGATAAATGGCATACTTTGAAAAAGTGGTACCAGATTAATTATTGTTAATGTTTTTAATAATATAATATTTATTGTTATTAATACTACAATATTGACAAAATTAATAATACCATATTAATAAATTTAATAAATAATTTTTATTGTTATTAATAAATACCAGATTGTTAATTATTTATTTGATGTGTTCTATTTAAAGGTAAAATTTATAAAGCTTGTGTTGTGAAATTATTATTTTTAAACAAAAATGCTCCCTGGTTAGCCCCCCCCCCCCCTTGATTACGGTGTAGATCTGCCACTGAACGTGATAATATGCTAAACGTTGTATTGAACCATTCCTAAAGAAAGAGTTTATTTTACACGAGAGCCATTTACACACGCCATTTATCGATTTCGAGATATTAATAATAATTATCTCAAATAATTTTTTACAAGAGCTTACAAAAAGGCTCATAGACGTACATAGACGATAACAAATAATACATGACAAATCAAAAAACTCAAATATTTAAAACAGCTAAAATTTATTAAAAACTTGTCATGCAAATACTACGTACGGAATAAAAAAAATAATGGTCAGAATACTCAGTAAAGCACAATACGTTCGTATTTCACATAAAAAAACAAACCCTGTTTTAACTGTAATGAGAAAAATTTACACGACATACCCCACGACTAAAGACTCACGACTGTCCCGTTTGGGTAATTGTGACCACCCTAATTAAGTCATGCGTCTCAATTATGTCTTCGTTGTTCTAATGAGTGTAAATTTGTGAGAGACAGTTGTCTCATCATTATACTATGCATTATTTACTTAACTCTGTCAGAGTCTCCGTTCATTACGGAAACTACATTTTTTTTGTAAGTGGGAAATTTAGCATGCTATTGAAGCTTATCTACATGGAGAGATGAGGTAGGAGTTGGGTGATAGGGGTTTTTGCTAGTACGTGTGTCGGTTAACTGGGTTTGCCAACAACTTGGCCCACGTGGAGGGGTTAGTAGGAGTAATTAGTACTAGAGTTACTGATACTAGGAGCAGTTATTGATAGTAGATAAAAGAAGGAGAGTTCACTTTTCAGTAGTCACAGCTATTTATGAACTGGGATGCTAATGAAAAAAAGCTACAATTTTTTTCTGGTACCGCCGGAATTTGAACCCGGAGTGACTTTGTGGTGAGCGAGCATGCTAACCCCTTAGCCGACGGAGGGTCAGAAACTACTCGTAGTAATAATACCCTATGGAGGGACCCAACTACGCAATCTCTGGTTCCCTCCTGGTTTCACAAGTGTCATTAAGATCAACATACACATTGAACGTTAACATTATATGGCTATTCGGATCCCAGTCCAGAAGAGGTGTAATAGCTCCCATCAACGCAACATGCCATTCCACGTGCATACACCGAATAATCACAACACTAGGGTTATGGATAGCTCAGCATCTCTCTCTCCAGCATAGCCCCCTGATGAGAGTACTAAATCTCTCGGCCATCTGAAGCGCTGGATTGTATGCGAGGCGGCCGTTCTCCGAAGACACAATGAACGTGAGGGACGAAGGCGACGGACGACGCGCGTCATCTGTCATCCGTCGGAATCCACGTGACACGCCCAACCACTCGGCTCCGAGAATGCGCGTCGCACGGACTGAAAACGCAGGTCGACTTCGAGGAAATTGAATATTTACAGCAAGGAGAGGGATTGAATATTTATATTGAATTGGGGAAGTAATTATTTCGCACTTTCCGAGTAACAAGAAAAACGCAATTTTTGTTTTTAATATTTTGTATCTAATCTTTCTTTGTGAATACTTTTCGAGTATGATTACGCAAGATCCAGAATTATGGACGTGAAATTATGCAAGATCCAGAAGTACTATGGTGTTAGCAGCGAAAGAAAAGTAATGAAGGAAGAGCCCCAAGATCACGTGAAAGTCGAAGAGTCAATGTCAGTTTTGCGAGATTAAAGACTCTTCCTCTCGCTGTAGATACGAGAGAGATTCACTCATGTCACCAGAATCTTAGTTTTCGTTCGGATGCTAATGCTTACATCAGCCGATTCGTAGAACCTGTAGTAGTTGATAGGCCAACTGTGACGGACAGGGCTTGATCACTAACCTTTGTCCTGCCCGACACTGCCTAAATATAGTTTTTCAGCGGTTTACAGCAGTCTTCGTGCGGGTTTCGTGGTATGTTGTCTGGAATAGATGAAGCTACGTGAGTCCACCTCCCGCAGCAGACATGAAAACGTTAATATTCGTATCGCGTATCTTCTCCAAGTGTAGGGACACGGAAGAAATATTGGCAAAAACTCAGCGGTCAAGAAGGGTTCTCGTGAAAATTAATTTCTCAATCTCAAGGTATCGTCAAATCCAGTGGAACATAAATATTTCTTTTTCGTTGAGTATAAGTATCGCCAATGTCTCACGAAAAAAAAATTCCTTTTGTCGTACGTCACATGAAAACAACATGTCTCACGATCCACTTTCCCATGGAGTTCACCTGTCGGCGTTGTCATGCAAATGTGGAGCCACGAGGGCGTCGCAAACCACTCTGTGTTCTTCTCTTCTCTCCAGAGTTCTGCAATTATCCAATACTTCTTTTCACTACCTCTCGACTGTCGTCAATGCCAAGACTGAAAACGCCTAAACGCATCACAACCTCACCCTTTTGCTGCCAGGAATTTTAAATGGAAAAAACTAATATTATCTAAATGAAATTCTTGACGAAAGTTGAACCTAGTTCGCTTGTGCGGATATATTATTACAGAGAAAAATATTTGGAATAATGGTAAAAGTTGTTACATCTTATAGTACTCTCTCAAGAATCCTATTAGAATATATTGTGGCGAAATAAAATTTAATTCTAAGTTGTACTCAATTTTATTGCCTCTGGTTCTTGTCTTCAAATATAAACATTAAAAAAGTTGGTAACACAAGAGAAGTTTACGGGTAAAATTTCATTTCTAATTTACGAAGGAAAAAAATCAAACAATATTGTATGGAAGATCTGAACAAGTTGTTTTAAAAACCTCAAAACATATACATTAGAAAATTAGTTCAGGAAGGAAAGTTGAAAAATATTACATTCCCATTCTGTTTCGTATTTGTATATTAATATTTAAGTTCATGTGGTATAATAATAATAATAATAATAATAATAATAATAATGATTATTTCGACGTAGTATAACATGAAAATATCGCCAAGGAAACCTAGTTACTAGAAAAAGTGAGTAATTTCGTGATTAAAACATCCCAGACAGTCTATCTTAAGATTTGTCAGATCGCTATATCGACGTCGTTTTCCCCATCGTCCGTTAATAGACGCGTTCAACAGCGCAGAAAAATAAGTAAACAAGCCTTAATGCATTTATGTTTCGTTAGGTTTGTTTATCAAACAAACTATCTCCCAGAGTCAACAGTTTATACAGAATAATTGCCTCAGCGTAACATATGCGGAAAATCAACTCGTGTTTACCCGGATATGTAAATCCATACTATAATATATAAAAGCGTAACGCGAAAGCGTGTCTGTCTCCTTGTTACTTGATCACGACTAAACCACAGAATTGATCGTGTTGAAATTTGGCAAAGAGATAGCTAAGATGCTCAGGATGAACGTAGGCTAAGTTTTATTTCTTAAATGCGGGAAAAGAAACAAGGAAAATTACTTTTGACCATAAATGTCGATGAAATCGAAAAAAAACAGAGGTATATTCGTTTATGCCGCCCAAACGGTTAGAGATAGATGACGAACTATGAATGACAATATTGTTCGCCTCAAAGAGTTCTACAAAAAAGTCCGCGACAGCATTTGTCTATCTACAAAGGTTCACTCACATATCGACAAAACGCTATTCTAAAAAAGGAGTGTTGAAATACTTCAACTTAAGAGAATAATTTAGGAAGGAAAAAAATAAACCATCATCAAATTTAATGAATTATTTTCTTTGTGCGTATAACAAAGGTAAAAACCGCCTTTAAATCGTAAAATTTCGACGAATAGTTTAGATTTTACAAGAATTTTAAAGAAATGACGCAGCTGTAGTCAATCGGGAGCGAAAATTCGATCGGCGCGGCTCCCGCGAGGTGGTATAGTGTATGCAGCAAACTTTAGAATTAAATTTGTATTATTATGATGCTGAACATGTTTTCAGAAACCAGCAAGTAAAAGTATTTTGATCTTACAACATAGATTTTATTTTTTTCCTGAGTAAAAGATGATTAGTCTAAGAAAACTCCAGAGTAATGCAAGGTAATCAGCTAATAATTCATAAATTGACGTTTCAGGATTCCATCGAACAATTTTGTAACGGAAAAGTTTACGTGACGAATGCATCTGTTAAATAAGTATGTCAAATCCAAAAAAGTTGCTTTCTTCACGTAATATAAATACGTCTCGAAATTATTATATTAAATAAAAGAAACGTATTTTCGCCTGGTCCCTAACGAGATCACGTAATTTAGGTGCAATAGTTGTCTGATGACGGCCACCAGTACAGTGGGCCAAAACTACATTGTGAACGTTATATAATGGTCATGAAACGGTAACTGCGATTAGTATGAATTATAATTCAATATTTTGTGATAGGAAGTTTCGACTTACTGTTGGTGTCGTCGTCAGGAGTACGGAACTTCATATCACAAGATATATAGTATTTGTCCGCACTAAGGTAGTAAGTCTTTAATTATTTATTTCATAAAAATCACACTTTGAGGGATGGAATGGAGGGCACTTTTTGAACAAAGTTGACCATTATTAATTTAAAAAATTAGTTGCGTGTTTGTATTGTGTACTAATTTTTTTTAGGTAGCGTAAAAATTGGTCTGATGTTGACAGATTGATGTACGTACATCACAAGAAGTAAGAGATTTCGTCATTCTGACATTATTAATTGATGCAAAAGGCCTTTTCGACCGCATGGCGGTCATCTTAAGTTTACATTAAAAAAAACATAATAATTATAAATTGAAACATTCTAAAAATAATCTACCCCCTACTTATTCGAAAAGTTAATAATTTTCAACATAATATGAAATAATGTATACTGAAATTATATACTGAAGATGGTCGGCCGGAAAGGTCTTTTGCATCGATAAATAATGACAGAATGACGAAATCTTTTACTTCTTGTGATTGTAGCGTAAAAATGTTCACAAACAATATGTATCGCGTTCCGTGTTCAGACACGTCAATTTAAATATACTACACAGTTTCCAATTTTACTATACCTTGTTTTGTAATTTAAAAAATTGAATAGGAATTTCAGTAAATTCATAAACTGACAGGTGACGCTACTCACGGTTTGATAAATTTTTAAGTTGATTTATCTTCAAAAAAGAGTACTGGATAATCATTGTGTACTCAATTCAATGCTTTTACACTGATGGTCCTCTCATATTAGTAGGACTACGAAATCTTCGCATGATATAAACTAGTGATGTGTAATTTAAGACGAATCATTATGTCTAACGTGTCTTGGAACTCCATGCTTCATCTAACACATCTGTTCACACAGAAAATACACCATTTCGTTTTCAGAGAAGAATTCATCCCGCGCTATCAATTGTCTGCGTTCGCCATCGCCGCCGAGGGCGCTCCCAACGGCGTTCCTCTGAATCTCTTGTAATCAAACACACGTCTGATGAAAGACGCGTCTAATGCGATGTTAGTGTGACTGGGCGCTTCTCTGCCCCTTGTGTTTATTACGCCCACGCGAATGTTTACTTCTGCCAGATGTTCGTTTCTTGCTGTTCTTCACGCGTCCGTCTCCGCCCCCGTGATTCCATGCCAGACATGCCTGCATCACTGCCGCTTGGATTATTATGCCTCTGCAATCCTTTGCGAGAGCGATGTCACGCGAAACAGTACCGAACATGCATCCCAATGAATAAGCAATAGCTGAGTTACCACGAATTCACTCCCGTCAGATTTCGATTTTTTTTGAATATCTATTGCAAATGTTCGTATTTAGCATTGAAAAACATGACATTTGCGAATCAAAACACAAACGACGAACTTGATCATGGAAGCAGGCTAGTCATCAATAATTTGTTATGCGTACTTGTTCATACTACGAAAAACTTGAAAATTAAACAAAAAATATTCACCAAGAAATTGAAGTTTAAGTTTTTATACATATCGAGCTCAACTAATTTGTATCACTGTTCTAGAAATTTTTAGAATATATTTCTGTTCATATACACGTGTTCGTATGATTTTGGTGACGTATTTGGAGGCCCCTTAGCGGATGAACCCTCTCGCTACTGCCAACAGATGATGGAGTGAATAAATAAATAAATATATGTTCAAAAATGCAGTTACAATCTGAGTATGACCACGAGGAGGACAATAAACTAATTTATTCTCCGGAAGCAAGCAAGGGACAATCCCATCAATTCCGATCAAGGTTCCTAAGGCAGAGGAGGATTTAACATTTCAGCACTTTACTGCTAAGATAAGAATAAGAATAGTTCAATACAAGTTATAATATTAACAGAATACCAACAATTATGCATTTAATAAAACAAAAAATATTTTTGTGAAGAACGTGTTATTACCGAACTACAGATTTATTCGGATAATATTGTTTATAAATCGCAACTATTAAATAATAATAAATTCGAGATTCATTATTTCAACAGGTGCAGCCCCCAGGTAAGAGTCTAGCGAATCTATATAAAAAATCCGCCTCTACCCGAAGGAAAACCGGAGGAAAACCCAGACCAGGATGGTGCTATATCGGTCAACCAATAATCGAAGAGAAGGAAAGAAAAACAGCATATTTCTCCAGTGTCATAGACTACACTGTTCTACAATGGAGAAGAGATCTTCTAAGTACCACAGTCTGAACACCCAGCACATCTGAGATCCAGTGCACGGAGCTTTTTCGTTCCCGTCGGCGACGCAGCGGCTAAGTGGTCCGTCCAAAAACCCACGCGCCCAAAATGGGGGCCGCCTTCCGTAAACACTGCGGCGTGTAGACGACCTCTTGGTAGACGGACGAACATCGCTGCCACCACCTCTGCCTCTGGCGGAGGAGTTCTTCAACCATCAATCACATTCAGGGCAGGATTTTTTTTATAATTTTTATTTTGTGATTCCGATTGGATTATTGACAGTTAACGTGGAACAGTCCTCTTCTCTAAGAATCTTTCCGGCGATTTCATGGTAAGGTCTCTAGCCAGGAATTTATTACATTTTTTATGGGTTTAGGAGTTGACTTCTTTCCAAAAATTCACTTACAATAACTTTAAAGGTATTTGTTTTCAAGTTTAACTTTAAAGTTGTAATTTTAAATTTATTCCATAACTTTAAGTGGTTAGTTTAACACACGATTATGAAACCATTTTTTATTCAGGTATTTGATTTTAACAGGACAAATATATATATACATATATATATATATATATATATATATATATATATATATATATATATATATATATATATATATATATANGGAAGTAATTATAGTGAATCTTGTGCTTTGAACGTAAATGCATGTTGTTTTATAACATGGGACTAGCGCTCCCATTAGTCACATGACTAGGGAGTATAACTGTTTTCTTTATTTGTGTTGTAATTGTTTTATAACAAAATATTACGAATTATAATGATAAAAAGCGTGATTTAATGTCTATATATCTGTTCATAGTATACAAAAAACAATATTCAAGAACTTGCTGGATTCGTTTCAAATGCAGAAGAGCTCGTAGAGACATAAAGACCGAGCATAACTGTTTCGTGATTTTTGAACCACAACTCTGAAAATGTGAAATACCTTTTTGCAATGTTCGGTGACATTGCAATGTGATGTAAAAAATACTGGGCAAATTTTACCACAAATCAAAGTAAACTTCCATCACTTTCGTGACTTAAAAGTTCGTCTGTTTTTGAAAGTAAGTGTTTCGTCCATAAGTCGCAATGAATTATAGTTGAAATTATTTCATTTCAATGGTGAGGTGTGTTTTTCAAGTGGAAATCGTAAGTACATGTTACTGTGCTTATCTGTGCCAATTTTAGTTCTTTAAGAGATTTAGTACTGCCTACTCTAGTAGTCCCTTAAGTAATCTTCCAATAAAGAAGACTAGAAAATAATCTCTCTACTCACAATATTCCGCGCAACCATTACCCACACAAATCACGCAGCACGAGAACTCACCTGGAACAATGGTACATTTTGGTTTGCGTCTGAAGATAGTTGAAGAAAAAGAAATTCATTTGCATCAACAATTAGTTGTTAATAATACCAGCACAGTCCTAGGAATTTCNGTCCTAGCAATTTCAAATTGTATCATTGACGGAATATAATGCAGTCTACCACAAAAATATTGAACTGCATATCAAAAGTAAACAAATGATGGGTTAACGCTATTAAAAATGCAATTTTTATAACAGTATAATCGCCATATTATAGTTCAATCTTCTCAGAACGCTAAAATATTTTTTCTGGAGAAAATACTTATCTCGTGTTATTTCTCCCAATTAATTACAGACTCGTGAAATCAAATCTGGAAATTTTTTTTCTTTCTTGATTGTTATTATAGAATCAATGTTCATTTTCAGAGTATTGGCGAAGGTTATCCGAAACTTCGCCAACACTATGAAAAGTTTCGTAGTCACAGAAGTATTGAAATATTGTAGTCTTCGGAACGCCAATTGTCCGTCAGTTGTGCTCAATTTGTCAACTAAGATGGCAGCAATAATTCATATCGCCAGTACTACTCAATGGCTATAATTACACAAAGAAGGGAATTGATAGTGATATGGCATTGCTCCGGAAAGAGAACACTAATTTTCAGATCCGATACAAGAGGAATGTTGGGAGGGGGGGGATAAGTGATGGGGATACAAAAGCTGCCGTGGCGACGCTCTATCCGTCCGTTCCTATCTTAATTCCTTCGCGCCTACTCCACATATTGTACAAGGCGGTGTCGTCGACCAGGACATTATTGCGAGTCGGTCACAGATGGAGATCACGGACGGATGGATTATGACAACAAAAATGGAATAGATGGTAAGAACATTATCGAGATGAAACTTTCCCTCTCCTCACAGTTTTGATGTCGACTCGAATAAATAATTTTACGACCAATTCAAAACACGAAACGTAGAATTCCTAACTTAGAATCAGCTCTTGGATTTTACCATTAGTGCAAACAAAATACATGATATACACCCGTTGCACAAAGAAGAAATATATATGAAATATTGTATAACTTGTTCACAAGTCAAGTTGTTGTTCCGTATTATGTATAGAAATTCACTAAAAAAATTATATAATTTTTTTTTTAAGTTTTCAATAGCATCGTATTTTTGGAAAATTCGAAGTATTGTGTCCAACCTCTGAGCTGTAGGATAAGTTGATCCAATAGAATAATATTTCTTTAAAGTCCCTTCCCAACTCGATTCGCCTCTCAACGTGCTACGTGTATTTATCATAGAGCAAAGATATCCACAAGACGAGATGCAGAAAAAGTTCTTATAATTCTCCTCTGCAGACACAGTTCGAGTGGTGTTTTGAAATTGCTTGCCATAAAAGCTACGAAATATGAATAATAATAATAATAATAAATGTTACTTTACTTTGCACGGTCAGGCCATTAGATCCTCTCTTACAGCTAACCAAGAAATCATGAGCGAAGATACAAATGCAATAAAATAAAACAAAAAGTAATAATACGTAATACATAAAATAAGGTTGAAATCCCGCAAAAATATTAAACAAACATATCATTGGAAAAGTAGAGGAATCACACAAATCACATTGGCGTTGATCATCAAATTAATTTGCCAGTTATAAAAGAAATACAACATTGGTCTCTCTGATCTTCTTTGGACTCGATAAGGTAGAAACTTAAACAAGAAAGATTACTAGCTATACAAGATAGATACAAATAGGTAGAATCTGAACGAGAACGGAGTTGTATTATAAATTCACAAAGCTGCAACAACTTTCGTGTAATAAATCGACTTCACAGCGAGGCTTGTTTTTGATATCATGTTGTACTATAATTCAGAACTAACTTTTTTGGAGATGTCGTTCTTGTTAAGCAGACGCCACAACAATTACTGTCATCACATAAACCTACGCAACACGAAACAGGTTTTTCTTATGCAAATCAATGTAACAGAAACTACAAGGTAAATATGTAATCAGATGAACAAAGCATACCAAGTTGCAGGATATAATTTCAGCGAGGCGCAGCTCTTATTACACTGTTACCTCCCTACATAATACATTGCGAATTCCCTGCTCCACTTTTAGAACACGAGGCCATGTAGCTTTTTCTTCATCGCTGTATTCCCCCAAGAACATTGTGGACTTGCAACCATAAACTTCGTGCGGCAATCTCTCTCCCTGCACAGTGGGTGAGAATGAAAAATAGCCTTCCAAAAGATGGTATAGTAATCCAGAATATTCTCACTCGACAAGAATCTTCACCATATCGTCCAATTACCTTGATGCCCCACCCGGCTCAGGTGGTAGTGTTGACTCTCATCACCAAGTCATTCCGGGTTCGATTCCCGATGGGGCCAGAGAATTTGTAGCTCTTCACATTAATGTCCCAGTTCATATAGCTGTCACTACTGAAAAGCAAACCTTCCTTCCTCTATCCAGCTCCTCCTAGTATCAATAACTCTAACTATTACTAACTACTTCTACTAACCCCTCCACGTGGGCCAAGTTGTTGGTAAACCCAGGTAACAGGTCCATCTACTAACAATGACCTACCACCCAACTCCTACCTCCTTTCGCTCCATGTAGATAAACTTCAATAGCATTTACAAATACAACAATAAAAAGAAAAAAAATACCTTGAGCTACTAAGTTGAAGGTACAGTAGAACCCCTCTTAACTGACCTCGGATCAAGCGACCTACCCCATAGAAAAGGATTTTCTCTCTTTCAATGAATAATAGCTAGCAGGTAGTGACTCAAATATTAATTATTAATTTGATGGAAAGTTTATGGAACGTAAAACGGGGTGACGGTACATTGGGTGTTCCACGTCTTTGTGTTTCGGCGAGCAAAAGAGGGAAGGGGGAGAGACTTCACCCGTTGCTTCCGAGTCTATTTTTCTATGACTCTTTGTTATTGTATATTTTTTTCAATATTTTGTGCATACATCTATTTTTCTACGAATCAATTTTTTCGTGTTTGTTTGTGTGTGCATGAACAACAGTACAATAAAATAATTTTAAAATGACGTTTCATTTGCTTGTTTATTTGTGAAAACCTAATAAAATTATAGGTTCGTTTTGAACGAAAATCAATTTTTCACAGGAACCTCGAATTAACCGGCCACGGTGTAGGTTCCAACCACAGATTATATTAGGTACAGATCGATCACTCGTCGCAGCGCTCCACTAGCAAGGAGCAGAACTAACTAACCCCCACCATCCGTTCAACTGGTTGCTCGCGTAGTGAGTGTTGACGTTGTGGTCTTCATGTGGCGACTGCGACTAATTGAAGCTACTCGAGCTCTGCTTGGTGTTGATTTGTGGGTGTTTCAGTTCGAATCGCGCATTTAGAATTGTTGATTCTGAGTTTCCACTGCAGGTTAATTGTTTGTAGGCTTTTTGCAGAATATGGCAGCGGGTACTCGATGAAAATTATGCGATGTAAAACGAGGAGAAGGGAGGGGTGTTGAGCGCAATTTTGACGTTAGTTCTCGGCCTTCCCCGTGGCGCGCTGGGGTGCATTTAAGGTAACCATTGGGCTTATGGGAGTGAACTATCTTTACCTTCTATAATCTGTGGTTCCACCGGTTAAGAGTAGTTCTACTACATAGAAATCGTTGTACCAACGGCTTGGCATATTTATACTGATGCATAGAAATATTTTTATGCAGAAGCATGTATTAAGAAAACATTTAGATTAATATTTTCTCACTATTATTTTTTCATCATTTAAAAAGTATTGAATTACAACTCTTCTTAATACGTCATTAGCAAAAAAATCGTGTGAATTATTTTGGGAGTAAATGACTTGACAAATTTATTTGGAATAAAAAATAAGTTTACTATCAAAAACGCAGTTAAAGACTGCGTATGACCAACGTGGAGGACAATAAACTAATTTACTCTTATTGTAATTAATAAAATAAAACATTATTAATAAAATAAAAAATAATACAATTTTGCAAATACAGTATGTGTACATGAAACGTATCCAAGAACTTATCTGGTATCAAAAAATAAAGGAAGGATACAAATAAACATTACTCAGCAGTTTCAACACATTAAAATTTCCTCATTCGAACCAACGCTAGGCATTTCATGAAATAAAAATATGAGTCGTATTTTGACATGCCAGACTATTATACGTCGTAGCAGAACAGAAAGAAACACTGGAAACCAAATACATTGCGAAAATATTGAGGGAAAATCTGATGAGTGTAATCATTTCATTCAGACCCAAAAAAAAGGATAATGTAATGTAGCCCAGTCACTTTAATCCATCACAAAACACAAGTTCATAATTTCACCGTTATCGATCCTATTAAAAATGGTATTTTACTAGACATCCGGCCTCCAATAAAAAATCACAAGTACAAATGTTACTCTTTTTTTATTTATGTCAATTTAATATATTTTCGTGATTTAATTCTACCTAAAATCTGTGTGGATTGACACGTGTAGTTTTGTCCGCCAACTCCACGCGTCGGTCTCACTGTGCCCACCGCATCGTTCAACATGTGGGCGTCGCTTACGGGCAAAGAAGGAATGGAAGGAAGGTGAGTTGTGACGGACGAAGGTAGCGCAAGATGAAGGGGGGAGGGGGGAGAGAGAGAGAGAGGGTTAATGAGATGATAGCCGTCGGGAAACGAAGATGCACACAACACCGGGTGTTGGGACAGGGATGGGGAGACAGGGAGGGGTGGGTTTATGACTCGTTGCCGCCGCCGCCGCCCCGCGCGCGCGCTTGCGTTTATGGCGCCGTAAAACGCGCGTAAATAAATAAATTAATAAATAAAAGCACAATGCGTGGTAACAAGCTAAAGTTGCGTTGAGGTGGTGATGGCGGAGACGAAATGGTGGAAACGTTGAGAGGTGTCTGTCGAGCGTCAAGAGCTGGGAGGAGCTGCTCATCGTGGGGTCCGTCCTTCCACAGTGGGACAGAAGTCAGCTATCGGTGCAGGAATAACTAATATTATCTACGTCCACGGCGTGAACATTTTCTAACATGAATAGGAGCGTAGTGTGCATGATAGTTCCTGTGTTGTTTTTATCTTTATGGTTTTAATTCATATTAATTATATTACAGCAACTACTTTTACGTTCAGCGTGTAGCAGGAGCAATGATATACATGTGCGTATACTGAAGCATGTTTGTACGTATGAGTGTGAGTCTACATCTGCTTGTAAGCGAAAATGTGTCTGTGTACGAATGAGAATATACACACATTTGAGCCTCATGCACATAATTAATTTCTTAAAGATAATTCCGTTCTCGTTGTTACTAATTTTCTTGCGTACTAATTTTCTGAGCATTATATACAGTGTGTGTATTTTATAGATATTTGGGAGATGATTTGTTGTTTTACGTCTTATTATTGTATTATGTATACTTTTATCATGTCTTCTTTTCTATCTGCCTCCGAGCTTTGCTCTCTTGCAGATTCATAAATTATTATTATTAGCTCGTAGAATACTTTAAAATACCTGAGACCTTGATGAAGAACAGGAAAATTTGATGATTTTTCGAATTTAAGTTTTTTAGTTTTTGAAAATGAAGGATTCAAAATTCTGAGACGTATAGCAGATTTCTTCTCCAATTTTTTTCAGACATTCCCAATGAGCTCTCAACTAACGTCGTCAAGTGTCTCATAATTTATTAAATAGATCTCCAAGAAATATCACACCTGACACATTGAATTTTTTGAAGAGTAACCAATAACATTTTCTAAATAAATACTTTCGATAAATTCCTGCGTTTTCTAGTACATCACTCATCAGTGCTTAAGATGAAGAAACGTCATTATGGAACCAAAGTCTATAAACGACGATAAATTTGGATAAGAATGTAAAAGGATCCAATAGTGGATGAGGCAAGGTAAAATACAATATATTAAGATGCTATGGTGAATCTGTGCCATAACATGAACTACTAGGCGGCAGGAGCAATATAAATAAATTAAAAATACAACTTCATATTGTTTGAAATCGTTTTATCCATTGCCGTACAAACATTTTATTGGAATTGGTGAGGAGTGACAAACCTAAACCTATTGAGGAGACCAGGGGCGCGAGTACTTTTGCAGACCCACATACACAAACGTGTTTACATGCCTACTAATACAAATCCGACGCTCCGATGTATTAAAAAAAAATTTAAATTGGAGTTTTATTTATTAATAAGGTCAACATTGATTTATTTTATGGATTTTAAAATATTTCAGATATTTCTGTTCAAATTTACGAGTTTAAATTATATTCGGTAACCCATTTGGAGGCCTATTATAGAGTGAGGTCCGGGGTGAACCGCCCCCACCTACTGGTGACGAGGCACATTGTAGGAACAGCAGATAAACATGCAGTCACATCCTTCGAGTACTAGAAAAATACTTGTGATGTTGTTCTTGACCAATGCATATTATATAACGGAACGATATATTCGAGGATTGGTCATCAATAAAAGATTCTTTTTACAACGCCAACGTTTCGGCAATTTATTTTGCCTTCATCAGGGAACATGTCATGGAACTTATGAATAACCATTTGTATTTTTGTTTTTGACCTACACCGGGAAGGTTGTAGAGATGTAGTGGGTTGTATTTAGAGGTTACGGTTGGTGGTAATTGATGATGGTGTGGTTCCATATCATACAACCCTGAGGAAGGCAAAATAAATTGCCGAAACGTTGGCGTTGTAAAAAGAATCTTTTATTGATGACCAATCCTCGAAAATATAGCTCCGTTCTAGAAAAATAAGTTGTAAAATCAAAAATTGGGGAGAGGAGGAGGTGATGAAATTAAATCTATAACATACGTATCTTTTCACTGTCCGGGAAAATAGAATCAAAGTGAATAAAAAAATCCACAGGACTAGAACGGTTTCCCTGAGAAGTCTCCCACCCCCATCACAACGTCACAAAGAATAAACACAGCAATGCGCCAAGAAGGCGTGAACACAGAGAGGAAGTTGTATAGCACTGAAGAAAACTAAGACCTGTATTACAACCTGTCGTAAGAACAGATCCAGCGAAGATACGAAATATCTTCTTACTTATGTTAGAAAAGATGGTTNCAGATCCAGCGAAGATACGAAATATCTTCTTACTTATGTTAGAAAAGATGGTTTTATCTAACCAGGAGAATATAACTTGGATTTTATCAACACAACCACTCTCTTGAAGTACGCAGTAAAGCCATATTACTCTCGCTAAAACACTCGGCGTGTTTGGAATGGAAACAAGAAAGAGAGAAGTTTCAACGACATTTTGCGCCGAATACCCTTCAAATATTTGGAGATAATGCAGTGCATGCATCCAGTCACTCAGTCTTTATGAAGAATAAAATATTATAAACACACCTTGTAGTTAGCAATTAGCACGGAGTACATCCTGCCATGAAATGAATGTATTATGTTCATACGACCTGAATCTAGAAATATTATTAAAGAATTACGAACATAAGCATAATTATTTGAAACATGTTATTATAAGCACATATTACGATGGCTGCTAAACTGTTAATTTCACAGAAACTCCATAAACCAGTACATTAAGCACACAGAAATACGGACTATTTAAATCCTACTCTTATTTGATTTTGATTATAGCGAGTGATCTATTTATTTTTACGGAAAACATTCCATTTGAGTACTCTATCATCTTTCTTCGCAACAACGGGCTGATATTTAGTGTACCGCAAATGTTGACACCACCCATCCAACTCGTATCTCAATCGTTTGGCTAACAAGCAGTCATTGATTACTGCACTTACTCATTGATAGGGAAATATTTTTTCGGTATCGGAATGTTGGATATTGTGAAACTATTCTCGACAGGAATTCATTATACCACAAAATAACGAATCTGAACAATTAGGATATAATATTAATAAATATTGAGTCTTTTATCTTAAACAGAATTTTTTGTATTTGAAAAGAACGGGTTGTTTCCATTTTTTGCATCTTGCTCACTCGCAATGTAGTGTTGGGGCAAGATTTTTCAATTTAAATAGCTTTCTTCGATGCCAAGAATTTGTCATACTTCTCTTTTCCTTCGACAAAACCATCATCCGCGAGGAGAGTTTCCACGGAGCAACTCCTCTCCGAACCCTCGCCTCGATACTTACGAAGTCGTCCCAAGTTCATCTCGTGCACTCGCGAAACTTGCAACTGTTCAGTTCACGGCCCGTTTGAGTAGCACGTGGCTTCGAATTGGCGCGGCAATTTAGCGGCAATTAAGCGCAGAACACGCGGGGCGTTAATCGCGGGACAGGTCGTTGGCGGCGAGGCGCAGTGCGTGAAAGCGAGCGCAAGTTGAAACAAAGGGGAGACGGAGTCGATTAAAGTTGCAATGGGAAATTGAACACGCGACAGTCCCACCGGGGGTGTTTGTAGACTGGAAGAGGGATTCTGGCGAAAGAACCTGTTGCACGAGTTGTGTTGCAGGCGGTTGTATGCCCTGCCTTTTCGTTTCAATATTCGAAGTAAAGAAATTGTCTCACAATTACCGATATTCATGTATACACGTTTTATGTTGTATGTATTGTATGGTATTGTATGTATGTAAATATTTATGTAGTCAATGTTTATATCGTCAGGGAGAGAGCATTGGACCTGGTCTTGATCCTTGTCACTAAATAAAGGAATTTTACTACTATTATTATTATTATTATTTCGACATTTTTCTAATACTCAGTCCTGTCGCTGGATATTATTCACCTGCCATTTTATTTTATTATTATAATTATTATTATTATACCTGGCAATCATCAAAATATAGCAGAGGAAGGTAAGCAAATATAGGGATTTTCGCTTTTGATGATTTAATCAAATGGATCTGAACTGCGGTATTACTTACATGATTAGGTATTATGCCTCACGTACAACATGGATTAAAGTCAAAATCATCAATAACAGAAGATACATACGGGTTCAATGGGGTCAAGTGATCCATATGTTGTACACTAAGGAGAAGACGGTTTCAAAGAAAATACATATTGTGTAAGTATGATGAAAATATCACGGATCTACACAATGATAATTTAATGCTAGTTTAGGTTTCGTTATCAAAAATAATGTAGCCAATTTTCGAAGCCAAAGTACAAAATGAAACTTCTTTCATAATTTCTTCAATCATATGGATTATTTGTTTGTCTCTTTGTTTCCCACTGCTGAAAGATTTACGCTGAACCCTTGAGAAAATTCAATGTGTGTTTAAAAGTATGATGACTGCTCATGTCATTCGGGTTATGCAGATCACTGTCTATCCCAGCTAGTGCGAAAAATTAAACGTCAAAAGTCTTCTTTGAAAACAAGCTTTTCTACAAAAAGTATGGGACTAAAACCTAAAAGAATTATTTTCGATAAACTGCAATACCCCAAAGCCCTAATAAAACAAACAAACAAACAAGCGGAGTGTTGTCCATTATGAGAAATGACGTCACTCATGAGAGATGCAAGTACGTAGAAGAGACATAGACGTATATACTTTTGAAATACGAAATATAAATTTTAATTGGCATTAAGCATATTAGTACTTAAAAATTTCTAATAAAAAAAAGCCTCTTGAAAAATTGGAAGTACCGAAAAATCAATCTCTTTTGGTTTTATTTTTTATAGTTATTAATTTCTTTTATTTATACCATAGCAATTATTTTTACATTAAGGTTATAGGAGCAATGAATGGTATTTGTGTGTATATTGAAGCGTGCTTGTACATATGAGTGTGTGTCTGTATCTGTTTGTAAGTGAAAATGTGTTTGTGTACGTATGTGAATATACACACATATTAACCTAATTTATTTTTTTTAATTTCTTAGGTGTATTATCCTTCTCGCTTATTATGTACTAATTTTCTGAACATTTTATTCCGTGTGTGTGTATTTCATAGATATTTGGGCGAAGATATTTTTTTAAATTTCACATTATCGTATTATGTATATTCCTATTATGTCTATTATGTTTTCCATCCGCCACCGAGTATTGCTCACGTGCAGATTAATAAATTATTATTATTATAATTACCAATTTAGAAACGGAACGAAAACTTACATACATACATACATACGAACAAAGCAAGTTGAATAGAAGCTTGTAATAAAAGAGATTCCACTGTATTGTGAATCGAACATTTCCCCACGCAATGATTCTTCTCGTACGTTTTTCTTCAGAAGGCGGAGTCCGTGTCGACAGGACGTTTCTCTTAGTCTTCATTGAAGAGGCATTTCCAGATAATAACAGCCTGCCTCAACTCCAATGCGAAAACTCGAAATGTTTGACAGTTCTGTTCAAGGTGGAGAAATATTTTCGGAACAACTATCTTAATGGGATCTTGAAATTAACAGGGAGTGTTTGTATTTCTAGTAATTAATGGCTACTTTTTTTTTTGTAAAATAAGTGAAAGAAAAATTAATTCTTCAATACTAACGAGATTCAATATTTAAAATACTAGAGAGTATTTCACTAATAAATCTAATTTAAAAAATACACAATGTAATACAAATAAAATACAAGAATGATTTTAAAAAAACAGAACACTGGGTAAACTGAGTTCAGATGTCACGAAAATGTACAGATGAAAAGGAATCCTTTTCACTCACAAACGAAATAATATAAACGCGGGATCCTATTTATGACGTTTTATTAATAAGACAAGACTCAAGTCAGATGGTCAAAGTTCAGTTATCCAATGATTGATCGTAGTGTTTTGACAGAAGTTATTACATCAACGTCTTCCTCACAACAAACAGACAAAAGAAAATAAAACATATAAACATATTTAATTATCTCTGCGAAGCCATATTTGAATAGACATTTTATTCAGTTTGATTTACGTTACATGATGTATAATTTCATGCAAACAAAAACCGTGGACGCACCTTGTGGAAATAAGTAAAAACTGGAATTTAATACCTACATCGGTTGAGGAAGAGATATCACACGGTTAGGCAAGCTCTGGAAGAAGGGGTGCGTTACCGTAAATGTGTAGACAGTGGTAGTTTTACTAAAGTGAAGTGAGGTGAGGTGCACTAAAAGGATGAATCGAGTGTCCGGGTCAACATACGTAAAATGTGCTATTAATAATTATAAAAAAGAATTTTTCAGATGTTTTATGGTAGCATAATTTTATAAGTAATATTTTAATAATAGTTTAATAATTTGTTTAACCATTTTTAATTCCACTTTTGTGTAATATTTATACTTTTTGTATTTTCTTATATTATCCCACGGAGCAAGACATGCCCATTTACAGTTCAATAAATATTAACATAAATGATGTAGACACCGCGGACATGACTCGCGTGAACGATTCTTCAAGTTCTCTTTTACGGAATCGGCTCATGTAGCGACTGGGATTATCGAAGCGGAAAGCCGGGACAGGATCCGGGACGCCCGCACATGCATCGGTACAAATTCTCTTCGAACCTTCCAGAATGAGTTGCATGCAGAGGGGCCATGTCACTCGACGGGGGGCTCCACGTCGTACCCCGGCGAGCGACGGGGGTCTTTGGGGGGGGGAGATGGAAGATTTGAGTGGTGCTATGGTATTGGGGGGGGGGGCAGAGCCGCCGCAGGTCATGTCGTTGTTAAGTGGTTCATCAAAATGTATGGGCTCTGCGCCACAAAAACAAACGAAAAACAGTTTTGGGTGTGGGAAAAGGGAGGGGGACGGGGTTAAGCGTTAACGGAGGGTAACCGAAAGGTGGAGAGGTGATGGAATTTATTTTACTTTCAGTGGAGAGTTACGAAAATATGCGGACAGTTTTTGCTTGTTCTTGTTTTCGTGTCATAGGAACTTCATATCGCCGCAAAGGTACTTTACGACATTATAACGTTATACGAGTAAATGCGCGGTATCGACAAGGAACCCTCGTAGGTGAGAAACACCCTCGTCATCGTCTGAGCTTTATTTATCGGAGCGGACGGGATGAGGTGGAGAAGCTATCTCAGTCCCTGAATTATTTCGAAACAATATTTCAATTGGCTTTATATTGGCCGAACTTGTTGAGGAATGTGAAAGTAAAGAAATACACAGCAAACTGAGAAGCAAGGAAGTATTCGTTCCACGCTCTCGATGCAGAGCTACGAGAGCAAGTGAATTTAATTTGGTGTCCGAGGTTGGCAATGGATTCAAGTTCGAATGTATAGCCAACAAAACGCGAGGTACAAATATCGTTACTCTTATGGACGATGGCGAAGTAAAAGCGTTGGCTACATTGAGTACAGACTCTATACCAACATCGAGCCAGTTAGACCGATAAAAATATATATAAACGAATAAATAATTAATTGTTAAAAGAGCTGTTACAAACTGCCCACGACAACGTCGAAGACAACAAAGTTATTTATTGAGACTAATACACACACACACACAAAAAAAAATCACTGCGTTTCCGTTCATGATTTTTTACTTAAGTTAAAATTTCTCGAAGCAAAGAAACAAGACTTCAAGTATATTGAGGATACAATCACACGACGCGACGTGCCGAATGAAGACGCAGTTCCTCACCCGTCACGACGCTTAAACTCCCATCACACAACTTGGGCAATATTATTCCATCGCTGGACTGCGTTGTTCTCGGCGTCGACTTCCTGAAGCAAGTTGGTCGCCGCGCCGCTGGGAGATGGAGGTGCTGTAAGGGGAGAGCGGTCGCCCCTGGGCCGAGCAGAGGGCGTTAAGGGCCTCCGAAGGGAGCCGAGATAGGACACCTGCGGCGGTCGCCATCCCTCATCCCTTATCGTGCTTGTCATAAGGGATGCAGGCGGGGGTGGACGGGGCAGGCAGGTACCCGACGAGGGAGGCAGCTGTGGTGGAACAGTGGTAGTCCGAGTTATTGTTAGCGATGCAGCATCTCGAAAATTTATTTTGTATGCTTTGGTATTCCTATGCATAACAACCTCCCACGAGGGTAATAAATACGGAGTTGATATCAGCAGCGAAATAATTTTTTCTGACGTAGAGCGCGAAAATGGATGAGACACGCAAGAAGTTAAAATTTAAACTTATCTAATTTGGTAGAATTAATCCTGTTATCACCTCTATAGTCAGACCGTGAAATAGAGATGAATCAAATGAAGTAAAATGAAATAAAACTTGCTTCATTCCACAAACTTCTGCCAATTTTTAAGGTCCTACCTATTCTAACCAACTCAATTTTTGGAGAAATAATTAATTGTTGCTAAAAACTACACAAAACAAAATTAAATAACAACGAATTTTTCAAAAATTTGGGTGTTATCTGATTCAAATGTTGAATGCAACACACACAAATGTCTCAGAAATCGCTTCTACAAGTGAGATTCCGACACACCTTTATTTATCGCAATTTTAAGCCATCTTTGAAAATATATTCATAACACGGAATATTTTTTTAAAACAAAACCCAAGGAAAATGGACTTCTTATAATGGTCGTACTTGCGTAGATAACATTATATCTCTAAGATATCGGAATTGGAATAATAATAATAATAATAATAATAAATTTATTGTCAAAAAACAGTACAAACTGCGTATGACCACGTGGAGGACAATAAATTAATTTACTCTCCGGAAGCAAGCAAGGGACCATCCCATCAATTCCGATCAAGGGCCCTAAGGCAGAGACGGATTCAAAAAAAAATTCAGCATAAGTTCCTAGATAAGATAAAAAGTTAGCTGCGAGTTATAATACTAATAGAATGTCAATATGTTTGTAATTTTACGCAAAAAATTACATGTACAAGTTATTATCGAATTATAGATTATTCTGAGTATAGTGTAAAAAATTACAAGAGTTGAAAAAAACCCACTAAATTCACGATTTATTGTTACAATAAACACGCCCCTAGACAAAGCCTAGAGAACCTGTATGAGAAATCCCCCTCTACCCGAAGGAAAAACGGAGAAAAACCCGGGCCAATAAATAAATACAGTAACATGTATATGCTTCATTTAAATTAAATAATTTCAATTATAATTGGAGTAATACATTGCGTCTTATGGAGGAAACACTAAAAAAACTTTTACACTACGACAATGTTGGAAGTTTACTTTGATTTGTAGCAAATTTTCCATACTACAATTTATATCACTTTTATATATTTCACCGGACATTACAAAAAGACCATTAGCTTTGTTCCGAGGTGTAGAGCATACGTTCGGCCGCCATTTTGTTACTTGCTCTAGTGTATTTCAAACGAGTCAAGCGAGTTCTTGCATATTGTTTACAGCATACTATAAGCTGACATACAGAAATTTAACCATGTTTTTTTTCATCATTATAATTAATTATCTTGTGTTATAGAACAATTATAAAGAAAACATTTATACATGTCACTGATTTGACTAAATCGGAGCGCCAGTCCCACGTTGAGAGCGATCTCTTCTAGAATCACTGTGCGGACCCCGAAGTCGTTTGTTGCCTGAAACGAAGGAGAATCCGAGAGAGGCCTGCGTCTGTCAAGATAACACCCTTTTTCCTTCTCCCATTTACCTCCCCTCCCAAAACCTGCTCGCATCTCTTGTGTTGCATATTTATATGGATTTAAAACATTTTTTTCTCTCCCAATCTTCTTAACCTCGTCGTGTTTTCTTCTTTACGTTGGCTCACACGCGTTCCTCTTTTAATCTTCGTAAATCCTCGTCTTAACAAGAATTTTCTTCCACGAATACGTGCACAAGAGAGCGCCGTCTACGGATTTAATGCGAGTTTAATCACACGAGAGGGCACCGTACTTGTCTCAGAATAATGATAGATGCTTCATCAGTCGGTCGCTTTGCACTTATGTAAATTGCGAGTGGGATTCGGCGTGGTGTTTGCTGCTTCCTCGCCGCCGCGTTTGGGGGGTTTTTGTTGTGACGTCGCGGAGTTTTAACGACGCCAGAAGAATGTTTTAAAACTGTTCCATGTTAAAAGTGTAATTTTGTGCCGCTTTTCCTCGTCAGGAATTGTGCATTTCGTGTGGCTGGTTGACGTGTGTCGTGTACCCGCGGCGCATTTTCCGGGAGCTTATCATAAGTTTAAGAGACACGCGGTCGCCGGGAAGCCGTCTCCATGGAAAGACGCGGCCGGTGGAAGATTCCTAAGACGACCGACGCGCAAATCTGTCAAACCCGTGAGGCTTTGTCACCTGATGATATACAGGGTGGGGTGGTGCGAGAGCTGTTGCGTAGGCGTCTAGGCGTGCGATAAGTAGCTGGAGGGCATAACACACTTTTCCGATATTTATGCGCGGGCATAGTAATCGTTGACTTGAGGAGTGTATACCCTTGAGTATTCAATGTCTGGGTGCTTTTTAACATTCCAATTTGTTTTTTAACATTGCAACAATCCGCCTCTGCCTTAGGGCCCTTGATCGGAATTGATGGGATGGTCCCTTGCTTGCTTCCGGAGAGTAAATTAGTTTATTGTCCTCCACGTGGACATACACACTTTGTACTGTTTGTTGACAATAAATTTATTATTATTATAGTGTATATAGTAATATTTGTAATAAATTACTAATGTATACATTCTCAAGTTTCAATATATTTCTAGTTTTCGGGAGTAAAACTAGTGGTGGCAGCGAAGACGGATCGATAGCTAGGAATTCATTCAGGTTAGTTATCGGAAATTAATCGAATTGAAGCGTTTCGAGGTAGAAGTGGCAGTGAGGTATCGGGACGCTACGCCACGCTCACATTGTCATTAATCTAATGCGACTTGAGTCTGTTCGCTGTAATGCTAATCTTTCTCTCAACTCGGGATGACTTCTGTACTTACTAGACCATGAGCATCCTGACAGTATAAATAACACTCTGTCCTACGCTAATGGTTCTACAATATTGTACATAAGTTTTCGCGGATATTCGTTTAATCGGTTGTGAATAATTATATGAGACTCTGACGAGCTCCAAGATTATGAAATAAAAATCTCGGGCTACTTGACTGTAACATTTAACTCCATGCTTAGTGGAGTGAGACACTGTCGTAGTAATTGACACGGGAAGACGTTATACCCTCCTTCGGGTGCATCCATTTCACATTATGAAAAAAATTAAATTGATTACTCACGTATAGAGTACGAGAAATGAAAGTCTGGTGCTAAAACTAAGAAAATATAATCTGTGTCTAATGACGTAGCGTCTTAGAACACAATCCTAACATTTTAATCGTCACACCAATTGGTCTTTTGTTCGAACCCTCCGTTCGTTTGGTCACGTGCCACACTTACCGGTTTGGAACACAGTAACTATTTTATGTTTAGTTTTCTTCACTTAGTCTTATTTTAACACTAACTAGTCAGCGTCGGATTTACACCGTAATCAAGGGGGGGGTAAATTTTATAAATATTATTATAATTTTATTTTAAATAATATAGTAAATATTATAGCGATTTTGTATTTTAAAATATTACATCAATTCATCAAATAGGTGATTAACAATTCATTAAATAGTGACCAAATTTATTAATTGTATAAAATGCTAGTACATATTAAAGGATAAAGATACATTTTGTCAATTTGAATATTATCTGTTGAAAGTGAAAGTCCAGGTCCAATGGGGCTATAGCTTCCTTAAATTCAAGCAATGTATTCTTAACGAGCCTTCTTTTCGAACACCATAGCCTTCCATTCTCCATCGCATTAAGTAATTGGAAGATCATCCTCTCGCTCGCTTTCGTCCACTCATTTACTCAACACCTCCTTCGTTCTTCACAGCGAAGTCCCCGTCCTTCATCCAGTGATCATATTACAATCCTCAACAACAATGTGGTGTGATATTTCTCGTTAGCACCCCCATAACGTCACCCCGTCGTCCTCTTGACGTCCCTTATCACCTTCCACCCCTTCACCCTATTGTCTTCGCCCCTCACCCTCTTGACGTCACCGACGCTTTCGACGCCGAACAAACGCCAGCGATTGCTTTGTAACGTAACGACCCGCACTCGCGTAACTACCCGTATCCTTGGGATATACTCATCGCAGTTAAATGTTGCTCCAGCTACTTACTGATGCCTACAGAACCGAGCATACGCCCCTCCGACGGCTCCGGTGTTCGCGTGCTAGCTCACCACTATCTCCCGGCGAGGTCAGAAGAAAAAATTGTAGCTTTTGGCATTGATGTCCCAGTTCATATAGCTGTGACTACTGATAACCTAACCCTCCTTTTTCTATCCTCCTCCTACCACTCCTAGTTACTATTACTAACTATTCCTACTAACCCCTCCACGTGGGTCAAGTTGTTGGCAAACCCAGCTAACGGGTCCACCTTCTAACATTAGTCCCTCTACCACCCACCTCCTATCACTCCATGTATATAAGCTTCAATAGCACTAAGCTACATTTCCCATTTACTTTATAAAAAAACAAGCATACGTGTAAATAAAGAATAACTACAACGGTGGTCACCAATCTTGGCTTCCTCGATGCCGCTGAGCGGGAGAGCACGAGTTCGATTTCAGCAGGAGCTTCCTTTTCTTACCCCGGACAAATGTCGTTCGGCTCCATACGTTGCCCGGCAATCCAACACCTCTCTTTCCCACGGTTCGGTGGACCTGAAACTCGCTACAAGACATACGATAATTACAAAAAAATTACCTTCCTAATTAAATTACACATTCTAACCCACTCAAGAATCCGAGTCCAAGGTCCAGAGGCGTTGTAACGCACTGCGCTAGTGTACCACTTCTGAACTCGCATGTGGACAGCGTATTCGATAGCTCGCAGGAACGCTATGCAAAAACCCCGCCGTAATGTCTACTTGTGCGTGCAGTGACTGTACTCCAAAGGCACGGCGGACGCCTCCTGAGGAATGGAACGCGTCACAGTGCGTTAGAACCGCGGCGTCGCTCATGAACCCCGGAAACGAACGGAGCGTCGCGAAGTTCAGGGTAACGAGCTCCTTTGAAACTGTCAACTCTCATCCCACAGGCACCCATTCTAATTAATTCACTTTGTGCTCCGGATCTATGTGGAATGTCAAAGGGTGTGATGACATAGGTTTGTTATCCAGATGTACTTTAAACTCGTCATTTTACGTGCGCGAGAAAGCACGGGTACTCCAGGATAGAAGAAAAACTGAAGACGTACGTGAAGTAAATACTTATATTCACTTGGCGTTCGGTATTTGTATATTGGCCAACACAGCCAAATGTACATGATGAGCTATTTGTCTCTATTTGAGGTGTTTGCTCTACTGTGGCAAATACGAAAACATGCGAACACCCGTATCCGTCCTCTTGTCGGATTTTAGTCGCACAACAAAGGACATAAACGGGGCAAATATTTGTGTGAACCGTCAACACTCGGTTAACCGCGTTTCACTCAGTACAGCGCGCGTTATTCGGATTTGTTGATATTCTGGTTCTTTAATCTATATTTTGATTTGTCTTATTCTACAATTTCTTTATATTTGGAACATTTATGTACGTTCGAAGAATGAAACTGTATAAATATTTCTTGAATTGTATAAAATACATCCCGTCCATCATTGGTACAAGAAAACATATTTGGCATTATTAAGTTATTAGCGTGTTGGGACCATGTGAGGATGTCATGTTTGTGAATACGTCAAATATTTTTCAAAATACAGCGAATTCGCTTCACAAATACCGCAACGCCAAGTGAACTGCCGGTATGAGATATTTTTTTATTTATTTTATGCCTTTTGGTGTGGTTCAGGCCATGGGGCCTACTCTTCCACCTAACCGTTGGACTTGGGCAAGCGAATTGGGAAGGATAGATGTTGGGTTCCCAGGGATCTTATGGTACCGAACCGACATTTGTCTGGAGTAGGTGAGGGAAACCCCAGCTGAAAACCTCATCTAGTTCGGCCGAGCGGGGTTTGAACCTACGCTCTCCCGCTCAGCGGGATCGTAGTAGTGAAGACGCTACCACTTGACCACTGCTGTTTATGAGAAACCTTAGGAGATACATTAGTGCCAGGACAGTAGTTGAATTTGGTCACCCCTCGTTTCGTGGATGAACCCCGCTGTTGGGTGCGCCAGGGTGGGAGTGTGTCTCCCACAGCAGCAAGACAAGGGTTTATCGTGCGTACAAGCGTCTGCTGACACCATCAGGCGCCATCCGCTCGCTCTACCCCCTCCCGCCCCCCCNACGGAATCAAGCTGTCGTGGGAAGAAAGACACGACATCTTTGACACTTACACAAACTTCTATTTCTTAAGCACGTTTTTTGTGCTGTGTTTTTCCACAGTCGTTTCACTTCACTGTCTCACTTGACGGCAACACGATTATTTAATCACACTGATCATACCCTTAACAGATTATCTTCGATAAGTCGATTATCACTCATACTTATGCCCCACGAGACGAGAACATTTAAAATGATTTCTCCACTTTTGTTCTTTGATTTGAAACACAATTCCCGTATCAAATGTTACGAAAATATTTACAGTAGTTGACTGCAACATTAAATTGTTGGAGGAAATACCAAATCCTCAGAAACACTTGATCAACCACAATGAACAAGCGGTTAGGGTTCAATTGTCTCAACTTCAGTACTGAAACATTTATCAGAATTTACGTAACAGAATCTCTTTCTATTTGTTATACAGAAAGTTATAATTACACTCATGAGTTTCGAAATGACACGCATACTCACAAGTAGACGATGCATTTGTATAAACTAACAGTGTGAAGAAGCAAAGTTGATTCTTGAAAGATGCAGTTGTATCGTTTCACAAAGACTCCGCGGGGGAAACAGATGTATCAACTCATACAAAGGCGTTAGGAAAAACCAAAACTGAAGTCATTCCATTCTGTGACCTTTATTGTCTTTTTTGTTTCCGCAACTGATGTGTTAAGTTGCGGAATAAATCATATCACGAGATGAAACAATTTGAACGAGGAAATTAATGAAGAACATACCGCACAAGATATACTGTAATCTTCCTAATATAAAATATATTCTATTTGCATATTTGTTACCTGTGATCGTAAAAATTAAAAGGTTTACAGACTTCAGTTTTTTCGTAACTTTAGAAATATAGTTTAAATATGAGTGAAGATAAAATCTGATAAAATGTTACACATTTTTTATCAGATGTTAAGGAAAACTGCTCTAGCAGTAACTTCAGACATTACAGTCGTTGTGTCTCGATGAGTCTAGCTAGAGCGTCCCCCCATACCCATAAATTGTATCAAAACTCCTAGAAGGGACCGTAAACTATTTTTCGATTTTATCCGCTGATTTTTCGTGGAATAACCTATCATTTACAACACCAAAAAAGATATAACGAAAGATTGCTAGGTTTATTTTGAAATCGTAAGTGAAAAATTGTTTTTGCAATAAAAGAATAATTACACTCAATTGATAAACAAATAATTATATGAATAAAAATAGTATTAGTTTACAAATGTTCCTTAATATGGCGAGAAAAAAAAACGGTCCCGGGAATGAATTGTAATCCTGACATGGAATTGACCCTTGTTAATTAACAGGAGAACCGACCAACACAAGAAAACCTGGAAATGGCCTCTGATGACGAGGATGCAGCGATTTATCAAACTGTGAGACTCGCGTAGTAGCTCTGCTTGAGGGATAGTAGTAATGGTGTTTTCAATGTTCTGCTGTTGTTCTTCCAGTGTATGAAGATTATTTGAGTGCACCTGACCCTTCAATTTAATAATAATAATAATGTATTTATTACGTGGCGAGGCTCGGGACATGTGGTCCGCTATTCCGCCTAACCACACACACATGATTCAAGAGTTCCATTGACCATCGATGTCTATGCTTCCTCATCATCTCGTATCCGTGCATTTGGGGTCACTTGTCATTATTTGTCACTTCGGATACGGTTAGCCAGGTCTGCTTTGGATCTGCAGCTTTGTTCCGCACCTGGTCCACACACCCATTGACTCGTTGAGTGAAGGTTGCGACGTCGGTGATGGATGTATGGGAGTTGCCAGCGGAGTTTGGGAAAATTTCTGCCTGTTTCCTGGATCTATTCGGACTGGTCTGATGCTGCTGTCTTGGACTGGATGTCTGTGTCACATTCAGCTTCAAAGTCACATTCGGCTTCAAAGTCACATTCAGTGCATTTTAGATTTGGAGGCACAGTTGTTTGTCTTCTTCTTCCATTTGTTTCTGTTGTTGTTGAGTTTGTTGTTTCAGTGGATGACTTATGGGCTTGTTTTAAGTGTGATTGGATATATCGCCTTCCTCCTCTACCATCTCGAAAAAATGGACAGAGAGGGCATTTCCAAGTGTATATGTCTATATTTTTCTGTAACTAATTCTTTTGTTTTCTCCCTCTATTCATTTCTGTTTGCAGCAAGGTTCCTCCAATTGTGAAGGTTAACATTTAAGTATTTCAAGTCTTTTTTTACTGTGTCAGTCCAGCGCTTTTTTGGCATTTGCTGCGGTCTTTTGCCTATTGAAAGTTCTGAGAACACAATTTGTTGGGGCAGTCTATGTTCTTCCATTCTGCTGACATGTCCAATCCATCATAGACGTCTTGTTCTTATGATATCTTCAATTGTGAGAATGTTTGCTTTCTCAAGAACGGTTTCATTTGGTATTTTGTCTTCCCATTTTATGTGCAATATAGACCGGAGACATCGGAGGTGGAATGCGTTCAGCTTTTTCTTATGGCTTTGACGGAGTTTCCATGTTTCAACGCTTAATGGAGGCAGCTAAGCACTATGGTCTCATATATTTTAAGCTTTGTGGATAACGTCAGATCATGAGGTTTCCACACTCTTTGATACAGTCTTCCGAATGCTCTGCTTGCTGCAGTAATTCTGTTCTCTACGTCGGAGTTGGCTGTTCCATTGGAAGTTATTTGGCTGCCTAGGTATTCGAATGCACTCACTGTTTCAATAGGTGTGTCATCAATGTAATGGCCGCGAGTGGACAGTAAATGAAGTTACATTTTGTCTTCTCTTTGCTGACTTGTAGTCCAAGTCTGCGGGTAGTTTCGATGAAGGTGTTTAGAAGTTCTTGAAGTCCTTCAAAAGAGTCAGCTACGAGATCACAGTCGTCTGAAAACATGAGGTCTTGAATCTTTTGGTGTTTTATTTCAGGACTCTTCTAGTAGTAGTCGCTTCGGTAATTGATGTTGGTTCCATGTGGACATTTTTCAGCGACGTTTTTGACTATTAAATGGATGTATATAAGGAAGAGCATCCGGGTCAAAACGCAGCCTTGCCGGACTCCAGTCTGANAATTTTCAGTTCTTACAGTTCCTGATGTTCCTTGATGCATTGATTTGAGTATTGTCAGGACGGTCGGTGGGCATTTAACTCGCACTAATATGCTTCACGGTTGACTAAGTCGAAAGCTTTACTGATGTCGATAAATGCGATGCTTAATTTGGAATTTTGCTCGATTGTTTTCTCTGTGATCTGTCGGATTGAAAAGATCATATAGATAGTTGATCTACTATTTCGGAATCCACACTGCGTGTCTCTGAGAGTGCCGTCTACGTGTGGTGTTAAGAGGTTGCATAGTATTCTTGACGGAATTTGATATGCGATGGAGAGCAGAGAAATTCCACGACAGTTGTCGCATTTCATTCTGTTGCCTTTTTTATGAATGGGCACTATCAGTGAGTTTTTCCATTCTACAAACATACACACATGCATACATAATATTTAGAATAATAAACAGGAAACGATACACTTATTTTTACAATTAAAATTGCAGAAATCAAATTATTGAAAATTACAAACACAAAAAACATTTTATACTATGACAAACAGAACAGTGTTAATATTACCAACTATCAAAAGCTATTTGTATTCTTGATAATATTATGATCCGCATTGGTACAAAAGATTGTTCATAACAAACAAATTAACGTTTTAACTACAGGAAGAACAAGATTACATGTAATAAAAAAACGAAGTTAAGTAATACATCTTAAAGAAGTAATTTTAAAGAATTGATAAAAAAAGAAAATGTAGCAACATAAATCATCAATGATTTCATTTAACAGATTCCGAATTTGACTTTAATTTATATTTTCTTTTATTTTAGTGCACACCTATTCCTTCGAAGGAAATTTTTGAAATTTTTTTAAATGAATTACTGTTTCAAATATATTAAAGAAGATAGTTCCACGATCTTGCTGTGGCTACAGTGAAGGATTTATTTGGGACATTTGTTCGACTTTTTGGGATGCTGCATAATTTTTTTTTGTTTAAATCTAGAAGAATTTAGTATCGTAACGTTATCTGTTAAGAATGAGGGAGAACCGAAATTGATAATTTTGTAGAAAAGACAGAGACAACGAAGCATTCGTCTTTGCTCTAATCTAAGAATTTTTGTTAGATTCATAATGTCCAGAAATATGATCATACTTTGCCCCACAAGCAAAAATCACACGGCAAGAGATGAGGCGATGGAGGTGGTCAGGAGATTCTCCTGTCCGCTCCTCACCAAACACCCCATGCACTCGTCACAAGTTTCCTCTCAAGGCGGTGTGTGCTGTTGCTGGAAATGTCGTGACGTCACCAGTGGCTATTTTCTGTAAAGAGCTGTTCACGATTCCGATTGAGAATTCAGATTCTTATTTTGTCCACCCTGTTCTATTACTTACGACACAAGCAAAGCCCGGAAAATCAGCAAGTACAGAATGAAACTTTTAAAAATTTCCATTTCAAGAAGCATTAATAGCCGTCTTCATCTGCGGAAAGAAAGCACAACCGAGACAGCGTACGGTAGAGGAAAGGAATCTGAATTTCTTCGCCGTCACTTCAAGAACGAAACGTCTGCGCTAAGTGTTTCTCCGACGGCAGTTAACGAGGCAGTGAAGAGGCCGAGTCGTCGCCGTAAACTCGCAAAATCACTTCGCGCGCGCAGCGAAGTGAAGAAGCAGGAGAGCGAGATCGTCGTGTTCCGTGCACAATGTGGATCGTCGTTGCGTCGTTGCGTCAAAGTTCCCCCCCACCCCCCAGCGGCGTTTTGCTTCCGACTGTTTTCAGCAGATACCTCAAACCTGTGCCGGATCCAGACCGTCATCAAGGCCGCATTTTTCTTAAAAAATTATGATTTTACAACACAAATTTTATAAATATTAACTTTAAATCATTAACAATTGACAATCTGGTATTATTAATAACAATTATTTACTAATGTTATTAATTTCGTTAATCAGGTATTATTTATTTTAATAAACCGGGTGTCATGAATGTTTTCATTAATCTGGTATTATTAATAACAATTACAATTATATTCGTAATAACGATAACAAATATATTTAATAACAATTAATAATCTGGTAACACTTTTACAAAGTACGACGTTTATCAACTTCAATTTTATCTGTTAAGAGTTAAGGTCCAATTGGGGGAGGGGGTCTATAACCCCCTTAGCCCGCCTTAAACCGTCGATTGCAGCGAACCATTTTGTCTCAAATAAAAATAAAGAGTAAATCTCACGTGAAATTTAATGTAACCTATATTCTTTACGAAAATATACATATTTAATTCTATGTTGCAAGTCTGTTTCCTTTACATGAATAATATAGCACATACTACTTTCCCCCGCATCTTCTAGTTGTAGACAAGTTTCACTCAATCTCGTATTTAGCATTAACAATTTAAACAGGAAATCAGCAAGTTATAAAACATTACATAACTCATGTCCCGTTCCCTGCGAGTGTTGTCACACGCTTTCATTTGTCCGGACTCAAACAGGCAATTTACGTCCTCTTCTAATAAAAGAGTCAAATGGCGTCTTTTCTGGATGTAATTTTCAAATGCTGTAATTTTGGAAAGAAAAATGTCTAAGATGAAATAACAGAAACTCGTAGATACTCCTTGTAATGCTCTAACGTATACTCAGTCACAATACTTTGCCTGTAATTATTCAATATGGCTGCCTTAAACAAATTGCCAACCTCCACGAAACAAATCCTTGAAACACGCGAAAATTAAAAGGAAAGCGTGGTCACGAAGAATTTAAGTAATATTCAAATAAATATTAATAGAAGTCACAAAAGCGACTATTTGCTGTAAGGAAATACAAGTTAATAACACAACATACAAAGACACAACGTAATATTCGTTCCACACGTTCGACGCAGAAGGAAGAACAGAATATCGCCACAAGAGGAAGTGAATTGAGGTTGGCAATGGATTCAAGTTAGATTGTCTTGCCAACAGAACGCAAGGTACCCTTATCATTACTCTTATGGACGATGGCGAAGTAAAAGCGTTGGCTACATTGAGTACAGGTTCTATACCAACATCGAGCCAGTTAGACTGACAATAAATATATAAATATATAAATAATTTACGGTCACGAGATCTGTTACAAATTGCGTATGACCACATTGAGGACAAAAAAGTAATTTACTGCGACTAATGCGAAATAAACTAATGAAAACAACGCATTTCTGTTCATGTTTTTTATTCTCTTAAGTTGAATTTCTCGAAGCAAAGTTTAAAACTCGAAGCAAAGTTTACTCTACGATACTTCATTTGAGTGATTTTACTCCGTTCGGGTTCGTCAAAGGAAGGAATGAAAAGTCCAGGGGACCATTTACGTATTAATGTATATGATGATTATAATTTTTTTTTAAATTTATTTTCTTGAAATCTATACAATCCTGTTCCTCGTTGATATTACCAGGGATTCTTGGCCATTGTCTTCCTTTTGTTTTCAATTCCATCATTTTTTCTTCTTTTATTTATGTGAAATCACTCCTATCCATATTTTATTGCATCTCGTATTGCTCCTAATAATGTTACATACCTTCGGAAATCTTCATACCTCTCCTTTGACGCAATCCATCTTTGTCTATCTTGGAAATTTGTCAGAGTCCGTGTTGCTTCATCCTTTTCGCATATTCACATCGTTCGTGTCCCTAAATATAACAATAAATCAAAATGTGATCCGGGGATTCGCTTCCCTCATCATCTTCTCTCTTACCCATTCTTTTCAAATACTGATTGAAGTTACCACGGCCAGTGATAAATTCTATGATGATAATTGCTGGTCATTTTTATTTCCCCTTCGGTTGCTTATTTATCTTTGTAACTCATAAGCAAATCGAAATTGTACACTTTTCATGCAGCACACAATACCTGCCCTGCGCTGAGAAATCACTATGGATGTGAGATCCAATCCCAAAGGAAGGAAATAATTTTTCCAAATCTTTAGATATGAATGTGTTCTCAGAGTTTGTGTTCTATGGCGTTAGGATGTCCCATCCAAAAGTGTAGAGGAATCATTTCCTATCTCTTTGTCACACGTCCCAACCTGTCGTTGGACCAATGGTTGATCACTGAGTAGGAGATTCTACGTCTGGGAAGTTGGCGAAATCATTATTACAAAACCAAGGGATCTAATGACCTTGACGTTGACGAGCCCTAAAGCCCCACAAACAAATTATTATAAAACCAAAAAATAACACAAAACAGTACGTTGTTCCAGTCTTATAGTGTGGTTCTTTGTATTCCTGGAAATCCACTATCTCTCTGTAACATCCATCTATCGATTTTTGAAATATTAACATTTTCAAGCATTTTGCTAGCCGGAAATTCCTAAGGAGATTAAGGGTCGGGCCAGTCGCCGCCAAATAAGGAAAAATACCCGCCACTAAGCCTTCCCGTTCATTGTGTAGAGGCTGAACAGTTTCCATCTACTTCTGAAAATTGAGTAGGAATGCCCTCAGAAGAATGTTGCAGAAGCGCGTGGCGAGTGTGAATGGAATATTTCCAGCGGATGTAGAGTGCTCAGTGCGTTAGCGAGGGCATGATAACGTGACCTCCGCTTCTGTATATATTGGGAGGATTGAAGATCCTCAGCGACTTTTCAGACCTTTCTGCGGAAGTGTATGGAAGTACCCAGGTTATTTGAGATGTGACTTGGTTAGTTTTGGTCGTCAGACCACAGAGAATTGCTGCGGTAATTCTATTACGTTGCTATTAGGTGCGAATGACGTAACTTGGAACAGTTAGTTATTTCGGGACAGCAACTTGTAAATGTTTGAGATTCGGATAATCTGGGTAGATTTCCGAGTTAATTGATAACACCAGTATTTATATCTGTGTATAATTGTTGCTTTCAGATAGCAATAACTCTGTAATAACAAATTCAAACTTGTATTTATGATTTGAGAGTTCGTTCAAATTTGTAAATACGCAGATTTCAATTTGACTTGTATTAAAGGAATATTTTATTGTTATTACACGTGTGTTTGATTGCTTGGTGAAACCAAGCTGGTGGCATCGAACTCTACCATAAAGGTTGTGGTTTATAGTTGAATCCCGCTTCTACCCAAAAACTACCCACATCGCATCTGGGCTTGTGGTGTGCCGTAACACTCTCATTGCCAATTGATCTAGAAACATATGGACGAGAAAGCCTAATGACTTGAACGTCATCTCATAAAAAAAGGAACACCGGAGTAAATAATATAAGACAACTTAATATTTACATAAACATGAAGTATAAACAAATTTGGGGTCCAAAAAGTAGTGAAAACTGCGTATGACCACGTGGAGGACAATAAACTTATTTACAAGCAAGGGACAATCTCATCAATTCCGATCAAGGGTCCTAAGGCAGAAGCGGATTTAACAATTTAGCACACTCGTAAGAATAAAAATAGTTAGTAACGTGTTATGATATTAACATAATACCAACAAATTTGTATTTTAATAAAACATAAAAACGGTATTTCACAAGTAGGTAGTATTATCAATTATAGATTATTCGAAAAATATTGTTTATAAATAGTAAGTATTAAAATACCACTAAATTCGAGACTAATTATTACGAAATACAAGAGCCTAGAGAGGCTGTATATAAAACCCGAAGGAAAACCGGAGAAAAACCCGGTCCAAGATATACAATCGAAACAAAAGTACAACTAGATATTCCTTCCTGAACAATAGAGGTAAATGCTAAGAAGTCACGCGTGAAATATAATATCATATTAATAACACGAATTATATGGATAGTTATTTATCAGCATAAAATGCTCGAGTAAATTACTTTGAACTGACAAACAGATCCTCTGAGTAACTTGATAGACTCTATACTTCAATGAGAGCAGCTATCAAATTTGATTCCATACTCCCCGAAAACTTTCACTGCAACAATAAAACACGATGCTTTACTTCTCGGCCGGAATAACTCAAAAGCGAGCTGCTCGGATGAGAAAGATCCTTCCTTCGCCGAGAACTTGAACGCGTTGCGAACGAAGTTTGCTGCCGAAGTTACTCAAAGTCAAAATGTAGCTCGAGGGCTTCGTCCATCAACTTCCTCTGGGAGTTGAGCAACGGAGGAAAATTTAGACGTGTATAGAGATATGTACGGGCACTCGTAGAAGAAAGTGCGTGGAAAGTGAAAGAAACAGAGACAGAGAGAGATGAGCGATTGCTCGTGAAAGAATTATATTGTTTTTAACGATTTCCACGCCAACGGAAGGTAAATTGAATCGCTTTCTACATCTGGAAGAAGAGATGCTTCCACAGAAAACGAAATATTCCGACGGGAGTGTACAACATGTCCCAGTACTATGCGTAAAATCTTTGGAGGGATGATAGAGAAAAAATGAAATAAATGTAGTTATTCTGTGTCATTTACAGACATATATCCATTGAATTTTTTTAAAGTGAAGTTCTGGAACATGCCGTATAAACCTTGAATGCACCAAGGCCTTGATTATGCGATTATTTCCTTTAAATGTCCGGTGAGGAATGTCTATCAACTTGAAATCACAACAAATACATATGTATGCTGCTTTAAAATACTTTACTGATTTTATTCTACCTACACTAGTACTACCTTGAATTGTTTTCGGCTCGTTTCATTATGCAAGATGGCGGCGCGCGCAACGGGAGAAGACCATAGAGTTAAATATAAATAGAGGTAACCGCCTCTTCCGCAGATTGTCCTTGAGAACATGAGACAGAAGACACCGAGAGAAGACACCCACTTGCTCTCACATCCGCTTAGAGGGGGGTAAGGTGTTACTGTGCAACGACTTGTGAGCAACAGTCAGCATGGGGAGAAGAAGAAGACGACAATGTTTTCTCATGATCAGCATTGAGGCTGCCAATCTAATGTGTATACGTCGTCTGCGGTAAGCACCAAATGCAAACACACACATCCCAGTCTGTGCATTAGCGCTTGCATTCTCGTTGTTTTCCGAAGCCAATGCCATTTCTAAACACCATCTCCCCCCCCCCCCCAAAGGTCGCGGGAGTCTGGGTTGCCTCCGTCTCCAGGAGGCCATTGGGGGTCTGCTGTGTGTCTCTCGAGTGTTTACTCGACGGGTGATTAATAGGTAGGAGTAGAAGTCTCTTCTGTAGCCACGCTGCGGCAGCAAAGTCTGAAGCACTTGGGAGAATTCTTCCAGACAATTGTACAGAACGGAGCAGAAGAGACCGAGTATACTTCAACATTTGTAGAGGGATGAAATTTCTACGAAGTTAAACTTGGAGCGCTAGAATGATTTGTGAAAGAAATCCTGGAATATGATAGTTAAAAGTTATATCCAGTAACAGGTTCACAGTAGAAATGCCAGAACATGAAGGGATCGTTTCTAGGTCTTAGTCCGTATCGAAAATTTCAAAGAAGATTATGTACGCTTAAGGAACCGAACAACAGGTCAAGAAGTATTGATAATTTCATAAATCTGAAACGTTTAAAAAAAACTCTGAGTAAACTTTATTTTTTAATTGTCTGTCGGTGATGCCAGAAGCCTAGGGCTAATTATTCTATAATATTAAATTTTCAAAAAATATGTCAGGTATATCGTTTTATGAAGCAAATCTGTACTAGGCTGACACAAAACCTAGTTCATGGAAGTAACTAGTTTTATTATATTAGTTTATTGTCCTCCACGTGGTCAAACGCAGTTTGTAACTTTTGCTTTTTTGACAACAAAGTTCATTTTACTTATTTTCTATTCTATATAAATGTTCGTTCATTTCTTCATATTTTCGCTGGAGAGTCTGCTAATTTGACCTGGAAATACAAGCAAATTCTTGTAAAATACTCGCACTATTGAACGACCAAAATCTTCCAACATTCTTAACATAATATTGTACCTTAACATAGGGTAAACTTAACATAGGGCATTTGGAAAACACTCATGTAATGAATATTAGCGTGACTTCAAACAAAAAAAAAGCGTCTCGTCAGTTTCCAATTTGTAAGCGATTTATTAATACTCAGAACCGCTATCGTCTTAGTGAAAATGCAACGGAGTAGATGAATGTGAGGGGTGTCGTGGGTGGGGGTGGGGGGAGGGCTAGCGGTGGGGAGGGNGCGCGGCGTCGCAGGCTACACAAAGGGCGAACAACCCACGCGGTGCCGATCAATCACTCACGCCGCTGCCCCCTGCCCCTCTTCACAGTGTGAACCATCGATCACATGGAACATATGACGAGTTTTGCTATCACATTTATTTTTTCAGGGATGTAACACTTAGCAATATAATGTGCTCCTTCTTCGAAATACGAGCACGTGTGAAGTGTAGTGAAGTGAATGTGACTAAACGGTATAGAAAATGCTCAGAGCGTATAGAATTGCAGTGCAGTGTAATATAGTGTAGTGATGTGAAGTGAACGTGATCTGTTCGCAACAACCCTGTTTTGGTGTTATTTTATGGTTATTAATTTCTTTTAATTATATTATAGCAATTACTTTTATATTAAGGTTATAGGAGGTGTAATGATATATGTGTAATGGTATATTGAAGCGTGCTTTTACGTATGAGAGTGTGTGTCTGTATCTCTTTGTAAGTGAAAATGTGTTTCTGTACGTATGTGAATATACACACATATTGACCTAATTTAATTTTTTAAATTCTTTGGTGCATTATCCTTCTCGCTTATTGTGTACTAATTTTCTAAGCATTTTATTCCGTGTGTGCGTATTTTATAGATATTTGGGCGAAGATTTTTTTTAAATTTCACATTATCGTATTATGTTTTCCATCTGCCACCGAGCATTGCTCACTTGCAAATTAATAAATTATTATTATCATTATTGTGTAATAGACTGCAATCCAACATTTCAAATAATAATATATCAATTTAAAAATCTAGAGAGTGCCCCACTCAACTTAACAATACACAGCAAAAAGATCATAGCACTCGACATTACCATAAAAATGTCTTGATGAGCTTAATTTATCAAATGACACTTATCATATTTTCCTTTTGATCACGCTGATACACGTAGCTTTCCTTGAGAAATATTCACTCTCACGAACGAATGTAATGGACTATGAATAAAAAGTTAAATCTGAATAAGAAATTAAATTTCATTAGGATACAGAAACACCATTGTGGAAAAATAAATACACAACGATCTGAAACAACATGAAACATAATAACTCGTTCTGATAGAAATGGAGACGAGTCGGGAATCGAGCCCGGGACTTCTGTATTGATCTCAGGGGTGTTAACCACTGCACCACCCTTCCTTCCCCAACTGTACATCATTTCCCCCGAGATCTAAACCATTTTCACCTGACCTAAAGTTATCTCACATCATCTCCACGTGTAGCTAATTTAATTAATCATGTAACTGGAGTAACGAAATTTTTGCTTCCACGCAAGGCTTGAAGGCTCGACTCATAAGATGAATAACGATTCCATTCAAACTTCTACACAATGAAAACCATCAAGAAAATACGATCTCCTTAATTTACAACCCAGGAGCGTGATGTGGGTACAAGATATTGGTGTGAAATTAAAATATTGCCACCATTATGTTCCTTTAGTACGAAGTCTTTTCTCCTACAAGCGCGTCATGAATGGAGGTTTATGAATGGTTGCATTTCAAAGGAGAATGTTTTCGGAGTAAGAAACACGAGGTTCTTTTCAGAAAACGTACGATTTTTTACTACAGAACATAATTTATTTTCTTTGACAACCCGTGACACAAGACGCTCAAAAACATTCTTTCACGACTAATCTGCAAAACGGGAGAATCTGGAAAAACAGATCAATGATTGATAAAGTAAATAAGAAAGAGATCTTACAACTTTTCACTCCTGATATTGAAGAAAAATCGAGTTCGAAACATTTTTTGTTGCTGTTTGTTAGTTAAACACTTGGTTTTCCACAACCTCAAACCATTTCAAGAGGGTGTAATCATCATACTGACTCAATCTATTTTAAGTGATCCGGCACTGGTTGCTCGACCATCTCGGTGAGTCTTCATATTTCGTAGGTGCATTTTCTTATGTTTTAGCAGTTCACAGCTAAATCTTTTTTTTCTTTTTTTTTCTTCAAAAGTTGGGTATTGTTTTTGTTTCGTTCATGGCGACTTTTTTTATGTCATAGACCATGAGTGAATTTTCGAACTTTCGAACATGTACTGTGTTCTATATTGCTAGTTACTTAGTTGATCTAGACTCTTCAAATAAACTGTATTGCATTCAGTACAGTGAATCCGACCAATTAGTGCCCTATATACGTAAATAATATGCTTTCACTCATGTACTTTTTGAAGCCAAAGTTATCGCGAATGAACAAAATTCATAATTTGACGGGTAATTTCTCAAAGAAGGAACATTTTTTTCAGTCCCAATATTTTCTTTGCTTTTAGATACAAGACTAAACGTGTTTCAAATGAAACATAAATGGCGAGTACACTAACCTAAAAATTACACCCTCTTTAAATTTCAATTCGTCCTTGTTTTCTGAGCTGCAAATATCTATGACGCGATATTTAAAAATCTAAAAATTGCACATATACATTTCAATAATACATTCATGATATGGATGACCCATCACCGAATACGGTTTTATGTGAGCTTTGTTAAGATGCTAATCGCAACTTAATTTTGATAAAATAAGCACGAAAAAATATAATGAAAAATGAACAAAAAATTATGAAGTTTAATAACGAAAACGAAATGATAAACTGACGCCCAGAGTGATGGGCGTGAGATTCATGACACGAAACATGACTGAAACAGAGAAATTACTTTCGAACATAATTACGATCACGAGATACAGGAAGTTGTGACTAAAATATTCTCGTAAACCACGAGAAACGTCTCTGAGAATCAAGAATCAACGGAGCATCCGAGATTGTTGATTTCTTCTCGTGTAACAACACGTGCGCGGCATCATCAAGACTTATCTCTGAGGACCAACTGACTCCACTTCCAGAAGAAACGCGGTAGAAGCGACAACGCGATGAATTCTAAACGACACGATACATCACGAATCAGATCTTCGCGCCAACTCTGATATTTGTCTACAGAAAAAAATATATTAACAGTTCTTTCAATACGTACGCATTATTTTTAAGAATATAGTTACGCACATATTGTGGCTTGCTTGATAATAAATGGACTTCAAAAAAATAGAAATTTTTATATATACATTAGTAATAATAAATTTATTGTCAAAAAAGCAGTAAGAACTGTGTATGACCACGTGGAAGACAATAAATTAATCTCCGGAAGCAAGCAAGGGACCTTCCCATCAATTCCCATCAAGGCCCCTAAGGAAGAGAGACGGATTTAACGTAAGGTAGGTTGTACCAGTAACGTCCATTTCTTCATCTAGAATTTAAAAAAACTGTCACAATAAATGTACAGTTCATCGTAAGGCCGTAAAACAGAATTAAATTCTGTATTTTTACAACATTTAAAATGTACTGGGACACCATTCAAGTTTTGGGAAGCAAAATACTTGATGATTCGTGTCTACATTATGAATTCTAATAGATATTAATAATATGACTTGCTTCATGCAATCATTATATTACTTACCAAGAAATCTTCCCAGTGGCTGAAGTACAAAACAGAGATGAAAAGTAGTAAACGGCAACACTTACCTGCAAGAAGAGATAATAATGTTAAAATCGTAATCACAAAAAAAAGTTCCCAAAATATTATTGTTAAGAATACATACGCACACAGGAATGAAGAGTGTTGGCAAAATTGAAAACAAACTATTTCGAAGGAAATATTTATCTTTTGACCATCATTTGAATCCGCAAAGAGCGATAAGTTAATTAAGATTCTATTGTACGAAAAGAACACATTATATCGAACCTAACGAAAGAAAAAATGAACTTCATAAATAAATATAATAGAGATCAAACATATAATAAGAACTGTCGGTCATTAAAACTTGTAAAACCTAAAGATCAGTTTCATTTTCATGAATTCAATCATGTAATTTACTTTCTTCTTTTTCTTTTGTTCTACGTTTCAAATATAATTCTAATTACCTTGGATTTATAAGATACGCCTCTTTATTTGATTCAAATTACGATCTAAATTCTCGGAAAACATGTTTTTCACCTCTTATTTAATTTCAGATCTCATTTCTTTCGAATTTTCCATCGTATAAATTATATTCCCTCTATTTGTTTCTGAGGCAGTCAGTACGAAGGGCGTTGGGCAGCTTAACAGTAAAATATAACTCTAACACCACTGGATATCTAGTATATGTACAGTTTATTTCTATATTTTAATATCATATGCACATCTCCATCATAAATCAAGAAATGAGTCCTCTTGTCATTTGGATATATATTGATCACGATTCGCATGCATCTGCATTACCGTTGTTCTGGTTTCTTCTCCCTTATTTTCCTTTTATCGTAAGAACTTCATTCGTCCGAATATTGTTTCACTGACGTTGAGAAATCTCCTGCAATGCTCTATTTCTTTTCGCGTATTGGTTCCTATCTCATTATCGAATTCTCGCTACTCTTCCACAAACCAAAAACGTTTTGTGATTCCTCCATTCCTGTTCTTTATCGCCCTTTTGACATTTCAATTTTCTCGCTTGTGAGACGCCTGCACTTAGAATTCTTTCATCATTTTCTTCTTCACGTCCGTTGTGCACTTTTATATCGTCCGAGACGCTCTCTTTCCCATCTCCTTATCAATTGCATCATTTTATCACTCTCTCCCTCGTAGCATTTATATCCTTCCTGTGGAGGTGGCGAGTCCGCCCTTGTCTACCTCCTGCTCACGATGTTTGTTCTGCTGAAGAAGATTCTATCGCATTTGAAAGGGAAATACAGCTGCTCTTCTGGAGTTCGCTTGCGTGTTGGGGCAGCAGCTATCAGGGGTTTACTTCGCCTTGCAAAGGTCCCTCTGGCCGCTCAGGACTTGCTTTCTCGCCAACGTGTCTCTTCCCGACGGGTCAGAGAGAAAAAATTGTAGCTTATCACTTCAATATATCAGTTCGTATAGTTGTGACAATTAAAAAAAAACAACCCTTCTTCTTCTATCCACCTTCCACTACTTCTACACAGAGAGAACACGTTTGGATATGAGATACAAATCCAGAGGGAGGAAAAGATTTCTCTAAACCATTGAATGTGACATATCATCCAACTTTTGGATGATACATCTCAACCTTTAGACTTCCCAACATTATAGTATCTGGACTACAAGGTTGGGATCTCATATCCAAAGGTTTGTAAAAATCCTTTCGTTCCTTTCAATTAGGATCTCACATGCATAGCGTTTTCTCAGTGTAATATCAATAACTCGTGCTATTACTAACAACTTCTAGTAATACTTTCATATATGCCAAGTTGTTGGTAAACCCAACTAACTAACAATAGCCTCCCACCTAACTCCTACATCCTATCGCTCCATGTAGATAAGGTTCAATAGCACGCTACATTTCCCATTTACAAGTACTACAATAATAATAAAACTGCTGCTGTCACTTCGTGCAGTGTGAGTGCTCGAAATCTACCAGTATTTGAACTCGCCTTTCACGAGAGTGCTGCTCGAACTCCATGGAAGAAGCTTCCCTATGTGAAGTATGCTGTAGTTGTCAGGATCACCTCAAGAACATAGGGAACCATGTCTCCCTATATATATATATATATATATATATATATATATATATATATATATATATATAAGGAAATAGGTGTTTGTTCATGTTTCAGCATTCACTTGCTTGCCTTATTACAAAAATAATAAGTAATATCGAGATAACCCAGCGAATTGTGATTCGTCTGGCTAGAAATTGCTTCCATTTTGTCGCTCTTCAAACTTTCATTAATACCAAGGCGTTAAGCAACACTACAAGTAGTCACATCATACATAACATGATTATTGTACTTTATGATTAATATTTATCGATATAATAATAATAATTTATTAACCTGCAAGTGATCAATGCTCGGTGGCAGACGGAAAACATAATAGACATAATAAGAATATACATAACACGATAATGTGAAATTTAAAAAAATCTTCGCCCAAATCTCTATGAAATGCACACGAACGAAATAAAATGGTTAGAAAATTAGTACACTATAAGCGAGAAAGATAATACATCTAAGAATTTAAAAAAAAGAAAGAAAGGTCCATATGTGTGTTTATACACAGAAATACCATTACTCCTCCAATAACCTTAATGTAAAAATAATTGCTATAATATAATTGAAAAGAAATTAATAACTATACAAATAACGCCAAAACAGGATTTGCTGTGAACAGTCACGCACACTTCACATCACTTCACTACACTGCACTTCACATGTGCTCCTATTTTGAAGAAACAAGAAGACGACTGCGGAAACATTTTACTCTTTTTGGTAAGTTCGTAAGTGTTGTTGCAGGTAAGTTATTCCAGTCTACAATGGTTCTATTCACAAAGGAGTATTTCCCAATATCTGTTTTCTGTTTCCCACATTTTATTTTACGCTTATGGTCGCCGCGACTAATGTAGTTCGGTTGGTAGAGCCTAGCGTATGACTGCAAACATATGCCGGTATCAACAGTTTCATACGATGATACGACTTATTTACAGAAACCGAAATGGTGTATATTAAAACTATAATTGCCCAAGTCGATGCAAGCTACATCTCTGATAATCCTATCCCTTAGTAATGTTCGTGTATTCTTTTTTATTAAATAATGGGTTTGGTAGCTTTCAATGTTTTCAGACTCGCGTTCAATTCAGTGAAAAGTTGGTGACTGAATGAATCTATTCACAGTTGCGTACGAACTGAATAAAATGAATCATTGTACTTTGCCGGCAAATACCTCAAAATGTACCATTTACTAGATGACGTCTGTAGCGAGGTTACTAAGAGAATTTCAGGGAATAATAGTTTCCTTTGTTTTGGTAGCATCTAAGAATCAATGTGTCTCAGAGATACGAGTGATAAATAAATAAATGCCGAAACAGCAGTTTCAAACTGCGTACGATCAAGTGGGAAATAATAAACCAAGTTACTCTCCAAAAACACGCGAGAGACCATCCCAGCAATTCCGATGAAGGGCCCAAGGGCACGGGCAGATTTAACAATTATAAAAATTAATAAAATGTGTATTGCTATCAATTTACTATTCCACAATGAATCTCAGACATAATGTACAGTCAAACTTCGAGATGAATAGTAACAAAATCTTTAAATGACATTCAAACCTATGGAAAATCCGCCAGTCCCCGGAGAAAACCCAGGGCCAGGATGGTGATGTTAAATAAAGTTATTTCAAGAATGTGGTGGCATGTGAGTGGGGGTGTTTAATCATTCATCCATCCCTGGAATTGAGTAAGTGCTACAATCGAGAAGTCCCGCAAGGGAAATTGTGTTGTTTTAGGAGAGCTGGGTCTAAACATAAGACAAACATTGGCTTCGACCTAAGCACACGCTGCCCGCAGATCAACCTCCGCTGTGCCTCGAAGGACGCAGGAGGTGCTGTGGACAATGGTGTTCTCACGCGTCTTCCTCCGCGCTCGTTTGTTGGGGGTGTCCTCTTGTCATTCTCGCCAACACACAC
>NNCF01126895.1:132972-162488 GCA_002313205.1 Laupala kohalensis
ATATATATATATATATATATATAGTCGATCCATGATTACGCGGGGTATGGTAGGAGTGGTCGCACGGATAAATGAAAACCACGGTTAATCGAGACACTTATTTAATGAACTATGTACATAAACATGCATACGTATGTGTGTAGAATGTCACGTTATCAGGGGTTGAAATATGAAGTAATCATTCTTCGTTTCTTGCAGTTTGAAATTATTTTCCTTACTTCATTTCTAATATTTCTCAAATCCATTACTCCTGGAAGTCAAAATTTTATTGGTAACTGTCTCTAAGTTTCGAGGAACCTACGTACAACTGTGGAAATAGTAGGAAGTGCTTGAATTTATATATGATAATACAATTATTGTCAATAATTGTCATACGCAGAACAAATTGCGTATGACGACGTGAAAGACAATTAACTAATTTACTCTTTTGTAGAAATGGTAGGTGAAATTTCTTTTGTCGTCGGAAGAGTGAGCACCATGGTTAATCGAGGTTCTACTGTGAGACCATGGAACTGTATGGAGTAATGTTGATAATAGAATTTTATCCAGTGCTGTCTGTGATTTCTTATAGTTCATGACGTGGTCCCGACTCAAAGTCCCTTTTTCAAAATTAAATTGAAAAGCAAAATTCAATCGCATTTCGTTTCTTGTATCAGAATGAATGAGTACTGTTCATTAATGAAACCTCAAATGCTTGGCAGATTCATAGCTATGAGAAAATACAACTTACTTAAAAAGTATTTTGATGGAACAGTGGACAAGAAATAAGTACGGAATGCATTTAAAAACAAAAGGATTTTCATAAAACTATGATGCACACGGCATACCACGATGGAAGGGTGGAAAGTTTTTTTTATGGCTAGCGTGTTTGCTTTAATATTATTGTTGTTATTATTTTCAAGATCCAGATGCCATTGATCCATTACCGAAGCGCTTATCACCACTAGTAGATTCTCAGCGCTTCTCAATACACAAGGTTCCGTTGTCTTCCTTAAGTACATTTCAGTGCCTACGTTTATGAAGCGTGATGATTTCTCCTATTCAATTTAATAAATATTAACGCATACATTTTTGTGGTGAAATCTCTGATTTTGACTGGTTTGACAGTAGAAACGAGACAGTTATAGCAAGGCTATCGTGTATAAAACATTGGATGAACTGAACGTCTGGTTGGTTGGGTGCGGTTGCCTCAGCGGTTCAGACTTCTTGCTGCTCGCTCCTGCTTTGCCTGAGAAGGGTTGTGAGGCACGCAAAGGGTCGGTCACTTCTAAACGACAAACATCTCCACTACCCCCATTTTCTGACGCGATGAGTGACCGAAGGCCGGAAAAAGCGTTGGTACAATCTGTCCTTGGTACGAAGTGACTTTGGTACAAAATAACCTTGGTGCGATACGACCTTGGTACAAAATAATATATACATAATGGGAGTTTTAATTGGACACTTCCCGACCGTTTCCCTCAACTTGACGTCGGTACGTCAACAGAAACAGCCCTCCTCCCTCACCACGTAATCCCTACGCGTCGTCAACTGCTGCTACCTACTTCAGGTTTTCTTGATTATTGTAAAATGACAGAGATGTATGAAAAGATATAGATTTACTTGCATACAATCATTCTTATAATTCTTTTTAATATTTGAAATTCAGTGTGAAGTGGAGAAACGTTTCTTTATTATATTATTTACCAATGGATTATAGCTATGACTTCCAGCAATAACCGCGCAAGTGTACTTTTTTTCTTTTTTCGAGTTACGGCTTTTAAAGTTTTCTAAATCTTCTGTAATCACATTGGCATTTAACTTTGTGTGCTATTGTAATATTTCGTTACTCAGATGGAAATTTCTTTTTTCTTTTTCAAACTTTAAAAAATAATTATGTTTTTTACCACGAAAATGAGAAAAAATCGTTCCTTGGTTAACATATCTCATCGAGTTTTGATTATTTTGCTAATATATAAAAATTCTGTTTTTACTTATAAGTAAGTAACAGTTTGTTCATGATGATAAATTTATTGTCAAATAAGCAGTTACAAGCTGCGTATGACCACGTGGAGGACAATAAACTAATTTACTCTCCGGAAGCAAGCAAGGGACCATGCAAGCATGCTTTGTTCCTGTTAAACGTTGACTTATTACCGTTATTGTAACTGGTTATGGCCATTTTTGTATAGAATTTGTACGTAAATGTTCTCTGCTCGATTGGAGAAGATTTTTGAATTGTTTAAGCTAATACGAATGAAATTTAGCCAAAAACTAATGTTTTTGACAGATAATTTCATTTTTCCAAAAAATGCTGTTACCTTGTTGTTACTGTAAGTCAGAGATATATTATTTATTATTTATGATATGGATCAGGTGATGAGGTCTCTTCTTCCACAGAACTATTGGGCTTGGGAAGGAGGAAGGATGAATTGGGAAGGATCCACCTAACCGACAGCGGTGGAGTAGTGGGAGCGTCTTCTCTTCCTCGATCCCACTGAGCGGGACAGCGTGGGTTCAAACCCTGCTCGGCCGAACTTGGTGAAGTTTTCAGATAGGTTTTCCCTCACATTCTCCAGAGAAATGTCAGTTCAGTACCATATTATCCCTGGCAACCGAACATCTCTCCTTCCCAATTCCCTTACCCAAGTCCAACGGTTAGGTGGAAGACAGGTCTCATGAACCTCCTTTCGCCAAAAGGCATAAAATAAATAACTATTCGACTTCGGAGAGGGAATTGGGAAGGAGAGATGTTGGGTTGCTGGGGAACTGACATTTTTCTGCAATGAGGGAAAACTTCACCTAGTTCGGTCGAGCAGGGTGTGAACCCACATTCTTCCGTTCAGTGGGATCGTGGAAGGGAAGACGCTACTACTAGACCAACGATATCGGTGTAATATGCTCAATTCCTCACGCGAGGTTCCAAATGTCTTAGCCTGCAATTATTCCCACGAACTCTTCCATTCACATTTCTCTCCACAACCCCTCCATCGCACTTCACCCCCTCCAATCAAATCCCACCCCAACATTCGCTACAAGCCCCTCCTCCATGTGCCGCCGAAAATTGAAACGATATTTCAGCGGGGTTTTCCGCGTGGGAGGGGAGGAAATACGAAGCAAAGGACCCGAATTGGCTTCAGCGCCAGTGACAGCACAGATCGGAGTCTGGTCGCAATTAGAGGGAAGCTACACTCCCCCCTCCCTCTCTGACACCTGACGTTCATTCCCCTGCGCAAGAGCCAACACTAAATTTTCCGACGCAACCATTTATTACAGTGGAGGACTTTCCTTATTGGATCGCTCCGTCTCCCAGCGTTAGCGTAAATCAATTGGGAGAGAGGTACGGAAAACAATTGGGAGAGTCGGATGCTACGTTGAAGAATCACTTATCCAATCTCTTTTTCGAGGGGGGGAATTATCGAAGATTTACCATTCACCTGCACAATTTAACTTACAACTCACCATTTACTTATACAAAAATACTTATACAAAAATACGAAGTGCGAATTAAATGGAATCATCCTTTTACTCAAAATCGCTGCGCACAGACGAACAGATGGACGGACGTTATGCCAAAAACCACTTTTTCTGAATCAGGGATAAGCGAAACGTATATTTCCGTTGAAATCTCGCTTTCGAATTTTTTCACGATTACAAAAGTTTCTATATACTACATATATGAGGAATTAAGAACAAGAAAATATATCGTATTCATTCATGACACAAGTCGTAAGTCTAATTTTATATATTTCTCTTTAGTACTAAATAGTGTACGAAATTCATAGGCTTTGCACATATTTCATCTTTGCGATTGAAGACTGCTAAATTCTATCTTCAAAGACAATATTTTTTCTGCATGCAATACATCAGGTTTACATCGGACAGTTCTTTCCGAATATTAACGGTATAGAAGAAGAGAAATATCATCTCTTCGTACAGTTCGTCTAAATTCGTGTCGGGTTGTATAGATGAGGCAGACTGTCAATTACATAAAAGAAAGGGAAAAAGGAAGATTTATTTTGAAAGCGTGAGACAAAAGATCTGGAGGATGAAAAGTACTAAAGGCGAGAATGATGAGGAATGGAGAAGAAGACTGTTGGTAGAAAAAGAACGTGTTCTGCGAAGAGAAGACACCACAAGAGAGTGAAAGAGCGAATAACCCTTGCAACCACTTTATTTACGATCTCCTTCCCGTTGCTGTTCTCCGCACACTCACGCAACCATCCTCTGCGGAACCGTCTCATCTGTCTGGAACAGCGCCGGAATCGGCAGAGTCGCAGAGCAGCGAGTTCTATGCGTGTTTCCGGTTGAGAGGGAAGGCAGGGGAATCCTAGATTCTCAGAAAGAATGGTATTCTCCGCCCTAAAAGGCCTTTACGTAATGGAAACAAAGTCAGGGCCACACAATACATGGATATTTGAAGGCTCTGTGCTCTACAGTGATCGCAGCGAAAGAGAAGAAATGAGGGAGGAGTCTAAAAACCACGCGAAAGTCCGGAAGTCAAAATATCGGAGTGTTACCCTCGACTCTTCCTCTCGCTGTACACAGGCGGACGTTGTACTCATGTCAGTAGAATCTCAGTCGCAGATGCTAAGCCCCACATAAGTCGATTCGTGGAACCAGTAATTGATATGTCAACTGTGACGGACAGAAGGCTTGATCTTACACCTTTGGCTGAAAGAATGGTGTCAGAAGTAAGCTTTTCCAGTCTCTGTCTGGGTGCCTTGGCACGCCGCTCGGAATGCGTGGAACTCCTCGCAGCAGCAATGCGCTTTGGATACGTCTCCTTACTTTTCTTTCGCTGCGAGGAGTATAAATGAAAATTCCAATAAACTAAGGCTAAAAATTTGGCATTATAGTTGGAAAATTTTGTAATGTAAGAGAAGTTACACATCTTGTTATGCAAAGAAACTGCACAGAGGGATCACCTATATATTTGTAAATTTAAATTTATTTAATCGCAACCGTAACAGAAAGGACGTAATTCTATAATAGTCAATTATAAAACCATTAAAATACGCTACACCGATGGTCACAGACGACACAAGCAGGCTTGGAGCCGAGTGATGGTCATTGGATATGCCACAGTCTCATAAATTTAACATTTCGTAGCTTCTATGAACATTTTATTGTAATTCGACAGAAAAGCAAACAGTCGATGTAAATAGTGAGACGCAGAATAAAAACGGAACATACAAAATCAAAGAAACCATAACATTATTATGAATATTAACCTACACATTACAAACATTTCTACTAAAAGCTCAATTCTGAAATCGCCTTCGTAACGAACTGAATAGAATATTATTCTCTAGGAATATGGTTATGTCTCCATTAGTATGTCGATCGTGCTTTCTGAATTGCGGGTGTAACAGAAAGTCTCGTTGATTCATTAACCTGTTCTATGTATTAGTATTGCTTGGTTGCTTGAGCATTGTATGCATTCATTAATACGCAAATGTCCCGTATATTTTTGTTCCTTTTCTGTGCAACCGAAAGGAGCGAATCGCACAAATGAAGAATCGTACTTGAAAGCAATTAGAGGAGTACCAATGAGTGCCTATTATTTCATCATTCACCTTCTTCCTTCCGAGACAACGTCATATACACATTTCATCGAGAAAAGACTGTTCTTGGTTCATTTATTTTAAAACCTTTCTGACAAATGAAACCACTGACGCGCTTGGGAAGTAAAAAACAATGTACGTAGGAATTGTATCTGAGTTAAGTAATACTCCGTTGTATAATATCATGTACTATTCGTAACTGTTTCTATTCATTCCTGTGTACATTGTTAATGCTAACTATAAAACCGAATGAAACTTACCTGCAACTAGATGATATAGAGGAAAGTAATATCTGTCACAGTCTTGCTGCTTTAAATAAACATTCATATGTTCATACAACATTTAGGTTAGATTTAATTTTCCGTGTCATTTAATTCTAAGATTTGAACTAGTTTGTATTTATTTTAGTAATGAACCCTAATACAGAATTGAAAAACGAAAGGTTATACAAAAAGGAGGAATGGACCCATGTCCCTACAACTGAACCAAAACGCTACTTAAAAGTAAACATTCAAATTTTCATACAGAACTTAGGTAAGAATTTTCTGTTCGATTTTAGTTGCATGGTTTAGTAAAGTATTGTTCATTGGTTCAGTTGTGTTATAAAACCCTAAATATTCTGAAATCCACGCACGCTGGGCTGCGAGTTCTCAGGTAGGTATAAGTCAAGGCAGAATATATTTTATTTCTCCGGTCTGAGCGAAGACGCTGATGAAAATTACTAAAGTCCATGTTCGTGCCTGGGACTGTTTCCAGAGCATTACGCAGCGTGTCTCCGCCACCCCACCTTGTGACCTCACGCGCAACCCTTCCCACTCTCTGCCTCGTTTTATTGTGTCTGGGAGAGACCCGGTTTGCACTCGAGCATAAATTTGCGTCCGACGGTCTCCAAGCGCTCTGGTCAAACAGCGGAGCACCATTGTGTAGCGACCTCCAAGGTACATGCAGATGGCCAAGGCAGTACACCGAATCCGTCCACCACAACAGGGTCAGGAGTTCCGCAAGTCTTGGTCACGGAATAAATTATTCTTGTTCCATGGGATCAATGATCACGCTGATGATCGGTTTACATTAAGGCACTATAAGAATAGGTATTCTAATGCCGCCATTTTGGTCCGAACTCGGCTTATGCACGTAGTAAGATCCATAAAATCGATGGACGAGAACATTATTTCGGATTTTGTTTTCAGATCTCTGCGCTCTCGAATCCCGCCGCGTCAATTGTCGAGGAGTCAATGTTCCGACATGATGTGATCTTCTTCACGTCAAAATCCCTGAAAGTCATTCATTTGAAGATCACAGCATGGCGATCGTAACATCCGATACTTGGCAATTGACGCGGGTAGACACGCGGAAGTCAAGACACCACTGACACCGGTAGCGGAAGCCTACGACACAGAAGACTCCAGTAGCGTCTTCCGAAAAAATTTGTTTTCTGTTAGATTGTAACAAAGGTGGCTAATATCGAATCATATACCCGTACAGGGACCGTTCCACAAGAAAGACCCTTTTCCATTTCCTACCTTGAGAGGGAAGGTGTAGGCGCATGCGCCGTGAGTTTATTCCTATCTTGCAAACATCAGCTTCTGTTGACACGTCACCCGATCACATTCTCCTTCAGCTGATCCTATCCAGATGTCATAGTGGCACCTGCGCTACAGGAAAATGTGTCAGTTACCATTTAATAGTAATCGCTTGCGAGTGTTGTATATCATTCCACAGAGCAGTGAAAAGTCATGGCCTGAAAGTGAGCAACCAACGAAAATACCGCGGAAACACATCTTTGATACCCAATATTTTCTCATGATGTGTAGCGAATGTTTTTGTTTCAGCGCGTAACACTGATTTGACCCGTCACTCCCGGAGATCAGTTCAGAAGCTTTCCCGTGGGACGGACCCTATAGCTGTTTACCCAACGCTCGTCAGTGAGATGTTGCTTTGCAACTGGATATGAGAGCCACCGCTCTGGTAGCTCAGGGACTAACATCCTTACTTGCCACTGAGACACTCCGTGTTCAGTTCACTGCGAAGCCAGAAGAAATTGTAGCATTTCTATATCCTAGTTCACGTAGCTGTGACAATTCAAAAGCGAATCTTCCTCCTACTGATCCTCGCTATAACTAACTCCTTCTATTAACACCTTCATGAGTCGTTGGCAAACACAGCTAAGCAGCCCACCTACTAACAATAGTCCTACTTCCCACCTTCCACCATCCATCACTCCATGTTTCGCTTTACCCATTTACTAATACTATATAATGAAAGAAAATGGCCCAAGTCATAGCCTTTACCCATCTCTGGCCAATGAGAAATCGCTGTTTTCCACGCACTTTGAGCATCAAAGATGTTGCTAAGCCTCTGGAAATGAAAGCCTCTGAATCCCATCCGACAGCGACTTACAGTCTGGAATGATTTATGAACAGGGACATCATTTCAGTTTCGGAAACCTCATCGCGACCGTCCAAACTCGCGGTGCCCTTCCAGGCGACATGTGCCTCAACGGTGAGGTCACTTCGGGTGAAGGAATCGCCACTAAATGCCAATGGAAACAGGACGTTCTCCAACATTAGCTCAACTCTGATTTATGAGGCACAATGGAGCACGCGTTATTCGAGAACATTCGCATTATATTGCATACTCCGTGTCCGTCCGACCGGCTTCGCTTTCAAAGGGGTGGCGGGTTCCTTTGTGAAGTTCATCGAAGATGGAACGATTTCTGAGGCGAAGGGTCGTGGGTGATAATGGTGGCGATTCCATCGGTCTTTATGGCCCACTCTGTTTATTTTAGTTTTCAATTGAAGACGATAGACTTTGGGAAAAGGACGTTAAGAAGCGAGTTTTGAAGACAATGCGCGGGAAACGAAGTTCCGATGTGATGCCCACGATTGATCTCATGAAGTGGTTGCCAAACTTGGTTAGACTTGCAGCGTCTGTTTTTTAGAAGAAGAACTTTATTCAACTAACACATTTTCATGCAGGAATGTAAATTTTTCAAACATACTTTGCTAAATATGTTTCATTTTGTTAAGGTATTTTCCTCTCCCTCAATCCTTTGCAAGAAAGATGGAGCGTATGGGTCTTAATCTATTCTACTGAATAGAGAGAAATTCCGAATTCGTGTAACTAATAAATGCAAACTTTTCACCTCCCGAAAGCAAACAAAAGTACAATAGCGGTGAAAGAATTTTTGCGTACTTTGGCACCGGAAATATTAGCTAGTTTATTTGTAAACAAGATATGAAAATAGCATTACATCAGTTTTGGGCGACTTCTAGCCACCTCTCTTAATTTTCCTGGTTTTCACGCAGTAATACAGAGCACATTTTGGAGATTTATTGTCGGTCAGTCTCTTATTTTATGTTCCGGTTCTTAACTTCGTGGACTGTTTTTTAAGCGTGATTGATTTTAGATTTCTTTTCTTTAAAAGATATATGATGCATTTTTTTCTAACCTTAGTATTCACTTTTATTGCGAGTAAGCATATATTCCTCGATTATATTCGAAGTTAGATGACAATAAGTTCCTGTAAAATGAAGATTTGTGTCCAATGGAGTCTTTCGCGCCTACGCATTCCTATACAATTAAAAATTGTTGTTTGAGAGTTTTGTACCAACGCTTAAAGTTTGTACCACGGAATCGGCATCACCCCGTATATTCGAATTTGACATCTTTCATGGATTGTTTTAGAAGAAAAAAGAAAACATTTCACCTCCACGAATGTACTACAAACAATTTCAGACCTGAAATTAATAAACCTTTATTTCATTGAAATTATTCACGCAATTCTTCTTCTTGTGCTTAGCTACATGAATACAAAAACCGTACAGACACCGAGCAATCTTACGTGCTTCTTCCCTTAGATCTCGCGTGTACGGGGAAGGAAACTCAAGACATGTTGAATCACTCGAAGGATAAAAAATCCCGTTATTCAAATGAGAGGAAATGGTAGAAGAAACATGTTGACAGGAATAATGATCGAATGTCGACCACCCACAGAGAAGAACCCTCCAGTCTCGGAATTCAGCTTGTTTTCAATTTGCTCAATTTTCCCAATTCAAAGCATAATAGCCATTCCCGAAAAAATATTTTGCAAATGAATCTTTGCATATAGTAGTGCATGTATTGACGATACAACGATAAAAAGACTACTTCCGCGTGTATATATATATATATATNATATATATATATATATATATATATATATATATATATATATATATATATATATAAATTATTCTAGAAGATATCAAAGAACGTGAAAAAATTAATATTCTCTTCGAACTTGCTAACGGTTTGATGTATTTAATATCCCCATCAAAGCTTTAATAAATCTTTACCGTGAAAATACACAGCAAATATGTGAACAAGAAAGGAAGAAAAATGTCGAAGACACGAATATTACATAAATTACAAAAAAAATTTTAAAAAAATCACATACTCGGAATACATAATTTTATACACCTAATTCAGAACTAATTTCGAAAACATCCTCCAAATTATATGATATATTTTATCAGCCTGTCCAAGTGAAATTAGGCTCCAGGACGAAACTGCGTTGCGCAACACATTTAGAGCAGGAGTATTCCATTAACTTTTTATTGACGTAAGCATAATATATTTTGTCGGTTACTTGCCAGGCATAGTAAAACAGAATCACCGTCCCATCAATTACTGAGCTCCTCTCCGCATCAACTGCACTGAGCAAAGATTACTTTTGCACAGATCACGACGTGAAATCACAGAGTAACTGAAGAAAATTCAAATCATAAAAAAGAACAAGAATCCCGCGACGAGAGCAATCGCGAGTTATAAAAAAGGGAGAAAAATCAGACCGAAACAAAACGAGAATGAGAACGAGTAGTGTTGAAATGGATGCGGTGAACCGCCGTTTCTGAGAAGATGACGAGACGAGACGAGACGCGGACAAATCAATGGTTCGAACTCAAGCAACCATGAACGAGTGTTTTGCGATAATTTCAGACGGGTGGAAATAGCGATCATGGCGGAAATCGTACACAGTCATATATACCAGCGCTGCCGAACCTTTCTTTACAACTCTAGTGCATTTGGAGCCCCACCGGTGGCGCAGGTGGTAGCGTTCACGCTCACCACCAAATAACCCGTGTTCGATTTTCCCGGTCGAGAAAATTTGTAGCTTTTCACATGAATGTCCCAGTTCATATAGCTGTCACTACTGAAAAGCAAACCTTCCTTCCTCTATCCTCCTAAAATCAATATTTCTAACCATTACTAACTACTTCTACTAACCCCTGCACGTTAGTAGCTAAACCCAGCTAACCGACCCATCTACTAACAATAGCCCCTACCACCCAACTCCTACCTACTATCGCTCCAACAGCGCGCTACATTTCCCATTTACAAATACAACAATAAATAAAAATAGTACATTTGAAAACAAAATATTTCGCCAAACGTCAGGGGGCACAACTTAGTGTTATAAACCAATGCTGTCAGAATTAATATTTGACGTAACGTGTCCGATGAGAGAAAATAGAAAATTTGTTCGGAAATACCCCGTCTTACATTGCAGTATGAAATCGTTTTCGTTATAATCGTAAATATTGAAAATACTCTTAAAAAATAAAGAAATCTACTAATTACCTTTTTCCAGCTTTAATTTATATACATTTGTTGACTATAATAAAATTACAGATGATAAATACGACCCATTCTTTTATTCGTGGGAAAACGTTTTGCCTAAATACATCCCGTGCCGGTCAGAGCGATCGAAAAAGTGCAAATTAGGATAATACTATTGAAATCGTTTATGTCATATGTAAATAATAACATGTAAATTCGCATTAATTACGGTAATTTAATTTAAAAATCACAGAGTTGCAATCAAAAATCTTGAAAAATGATCGTGTACAACAATCGCTCCACCGACGCTTTCAAGCATATATCACTGTTGGTAGACGCAATTTTGTAAAACTTGCACTTATCAAGGACGCTGTCAATGAATACTTTGTCTTTGTTTTTATCTCTCATTTCTTGTGCTAGCGCTTCTAGCAACCATATATCCCTATACAATAAATAGTGTCCTGACCCGGGTTTTTCTCCGGTTTTCCTTCGGGTAGAGGCGGATTTCTTATACAGGTTCTCTAGACATTGTCTAGGGGCGTGTTTATTGTAACAATAAATCGTGAATTTGGTGCTATTTCAATTCTTAAACACTATACTCAGAATAATCTATAGTTCGATAATAATTTGTACATGTAATTTTTTTGCGTTAAATTACAAACATGTTGACATTCTATTAGTATTATAACTCGTAGTTAACTTTTCATCTTATATAGGAACTTATGCTGAATTTTTTTTGAATCCGCCTCTGCCTTAGGGCCCTTGATCGGAATTGATGGGATGGTCCCTTGCTTGCTTCCGGAGAGTTTAGTTTATTGTCCTCCACGTGGTCATACGCAGTTTGTAACTGTTTTGTTTTTTGACGATAAATTTATTAAATTTATTATACTAATCCTTAAAGTTTGTACCGGGAATTCGTGATCAATCTGTACAGCGAAATACTGCCGTTTCTCGCATCTGACTCGCACAGGAATGTGCTACATTTTCCTTTGGACCCTTGAAGGCAAGCAGAAGGACGGTCGATGTAACCGCAACAGGTGCTACTTCAACCGCAAGAGGACGCGCGCTCAGCCCCCATCACCTCCTAACCCAAAGATTGCTGTCAAACGCCGATGACGTCACCACTAGTGGTGCTGACAGGTTACGACAGCTCCGGATTGGGAGATGAGTGGTTGGAAATGAGTTTCTCATCACGACGGAAAATTAAGATTCTTCTACTTCATCGTTTTGTCGATTCTCACTCTTCGTGACCCCATGGACAAAACCACGCCATAATCTGCTGACCTACACTCTCCGGTTTGGAATCCATTACTTCTGTGATGCCATCCGTCTCATCTTTTAACCGCCCTCTTCTTCTCGTGCCTTCGATCTTCCCCAGCATTAAAGTCTTTTCCAGAGTATCATATCTTCTCATAATGTGTCCAAAGTAGGTCAGTTTCTGTTTCAGTATTAGACCTTCACAAAGAGAAATCTGGTTTTATTTGTTCTAATACCAATCTATTCGTTCTCTTTGCAGTCCACGGAACTCTAAGAACTCTAAGAAGTTTCCTCCAACACCACAATTCAAAGGAGTCTATTCTACGACGTTCAGACTTTCTTAAGGTCCAGGACTCAAATCATCTAAGTACCTCACAACTGGGTATATCATAATATCATAGCTTTTACTATGCGGATATTTGTTGTTAATATATATATTTCTAGTTTAGTAATATTTGTTTCTAATTATTCTCCTGTCTCCGATCCAGCTTTTAGAAGGAGACTAAAATTGCAGAAGTGACAGACAAATACTTTTGACATGTACTACAGACGTAGATACTTTGAACAGTACACAAGGTGTGAGTGTACACTCGGTCTGGGTGGAAATGGTGTACATTTGTGGAAGGCGAACGGGTAGTGTACTGGTTAACACCCCTGCGATCAAAGCAGAGGTCCCGGGTTCGATTCCCGGCTCGTCGCCATTTTTACCTGACCGAACGTTATCATAATATATAAATTGTTTTTAAAAAAATTTAAAGCATTTTGAAAATATTTGTTATCAAACATTTTTGGTTTCCTGGAGTTCCAAAAAGGAGTAACTAACACTAAAACTATTACCAGATCAACCCGGAAAACATTTTTTTATCCAATTAATTTTTTTATTATTAAAAGTACTGCCATTGAGAAAGGTTGATTGAGTCCCGAAACAAAACGTTTTTCAATATTAATATTATATTTTTAAAATGTACTTACAAGTGAAGAGTTACAAAAGTTTTTTTTCCGTATGGTTCAAGAACCACTGGAAAGTTTCATACAACACAATTTGGAAACTCTATGCAACAAAATGTCGTACATGTGGTCACTCTTAGGGGTAAGATGTTTCAAATTTTTGAAAAACCAAAGTTAGGATAAAGATTACTCATTTCGATGAGCAGAGCCTGGTCGAACCTTCACCAAAAATTGTTCATGATTGAATAAAACATCTCGAAATATGATACTGTGGTGAGGTAATACGTATTAAAAGTAACAATTGTTCCCAACATTCTTGAAGTAAATCGCAGTCAACAGCCACGTATCACGTATACATGGGAAACAATCAACGAGTAAAAAAAATGTATTTTATAGTCTTGGAGCGCACAAAACATTGATTATTCGATACGTAATAACAATAAAGGAACTCGTTACAACAAATACCATCATCACTTTTGCTGATGGAATCGTCCCATAACAATGTATTGTGAGGCAAAACACTCCCCTCGGGCGATATGGGTGGAGAAACTTCATCTCCAAAAATAATAAGCATCCTGCAAAGCAAACAAAGAACTCTGGGAGAGCTTGAGGTAAAGAACGATCAGACAACTAATTATTATCGAAGGAAATCTCTCTGTTCAGAATTCCTTGTTTATCTTCCGTTTGTGTGAAGACAATGCGAGGAGGGGAAAGGAGAGGAAGCAGATTGGATCCTCCTTCTCCTTCTTCTTCTTTTCTTTTCATTTCTTCTTCTTCTTTTAATTTCTTCTTCTTTTCTTTTAATTTCTTCTTCTTCTTTTCTTTTCTTTTCATTTCTCCTTCTTCTTTTCTTTTCATTTCTTCTTCTTCTTTTCTTTTCATTTCTTCTTCTTCTTTTCTTTTCTTTTCTTTTCTTCTTATTTTTCATTTCTTTTTCTTCTGTTCCTTTCCGCGATGCCTCGGAGGTATGCGACTGTTGTTTGCGCTCCAAGAGAAATACGAACAAGGTGACAGAGGGAATCGTCACAAAACGGGGAAAGCGTTTACCTAACGATTGAAGGTACATGAGGAATCTTCTTAACCGGTCTCGGATCATCCGACCCTTGATTAACCGGCCTATCCCGCGGAACAGTTTTTTTTTTTTTACGTACAGTAGCTCGCAGGTAATGACTCAAACGTTGATTGTTTGACAGATCTTTGCCGGAAAGTGGAACGGGGTGACGTGATGTTAGGTGTGCAAAGTGTTAGTGTTGTGGGCGGAGGGTGGGGGGGGGGAGAGAACGGGAAAAGGGGGAGAGAGTTCGTCAGTTTGATTCCCGTCTTCATTCCGAGTCAATTTTTGTATGAATCAATACATGCACATCACGTGGAGGTACAGTTCTTAATAAACAGAACTTTCCCCCTAAGGACACTATATGACGGGATCTGCGTGAGAGTAGAGTCCTAAATGAGAATAGAAGCATCAGCGGCGTAGATGTGTCTCTTCTCTCTCCCGAAAATTCTACGCGGTGCTTCTCCTAGTACTACCACGAGGTTATAGATTACGTGAATGACGTTTTCCCATAGGGCGTCTCTGGCTCTCAGCTGGCTTCCTTTCCTCTTCTAGATTCTACAGAAAAAAAGACTGAGCCTCGTGAGCTCGTGTGTCACAAGCAGTGGTCTAAGAGACGTCTCGGGCATCGCTGGCGGTTCTCTCCTCGTAAGGACTCTACGTGAAGGTATAGACCTTAATCAAGAGAGAACCGCCATAAACGGTAATATGATGAATAATTTCTCACATTTTCGAAAAATACCACGCGCAGTTTCTCATAGTGGTATCAATCAGCTGTAATTGTTCACGTGATTCCCTACTCAACCAATAAGAGGCGAGAATCGAGTAACAGCTGGCGTCCAAGGGGCTACGAGAATTTGTGCGTAGTAAATACAGCTGTTATGAGAAATTACGTCCTCATGTGGACGTCGCTGGTGGCTCACTATTATTGAAGGACTCTACGAGAAGGGAGCTGCATGAGAGGAGGGATGGGATATCGTTGAGCGAGAGGTTGGTAACCCCGATTGTCGGCACGCAAACGATCGGATCGTCGTGCAGCGTTTTCCGTCCGCGGCGAAGACCTGCAATTAACAAAACCCACTCATGCGATAAGGTGGCAGTCGAAAGGCGACGGAGCGAGGAAAGGCTTCCAGCCACGAGGCGCTGCAGCGGCAGAGAACACTCCTACTTTCCTTTTGACGCATAAATGCCAAAATAGGATACAAAAAAAATTCTTAATTCACAGGAATTGACAAAATGACCGACAAAACATCAAATACAAAAATACATAAAAATTACATGACTTATCCAGATTTCCAGACTCTGATCACCCACACTCTGTATCATTATAATCAAACGGCAGCTTCTACCTTCGTGACATAACTCCCCATAAGGAAGCATTGGTTTGCGAATAACGACACATTTTAATCAAAGCGTGGGAGATACTTGGAGTCTGACCGAGATTAAAATCTCAATAGTGCAGAGATTTCACTTAAATATAAAAAAAATGTAACATCACCAAGGAATAAAAAAAGTTGTTTATTTTTGCAAATTGGTTTTTTAAACACAACAAATATGTCATAAATTCATTTCATTGCTTTGAAACAATTGATGGATTGAATATTTCTAGATAAAACTTTTTTAAAAATTTAGTGAAAAAAGGCCCTAAAATCCTCCCCACCAGTAATAAAAAATTATTCGATCACATACTTAAAAAACATATACACTCACTTTAATTGCTTCTACAACGGCACATATACAAAATTGGGAGAAGAAGAAGGAAGCTAGCTGAACACATAGAGGCAAATGCTAAAGTCTAGCTGCCGTACGAAAAATTACCAAATTCGGGAGAACTGTCAACCTACTCAATTGATTCCTCCTATGTCGTACATTACTCGACTTAATGATATTTTCATCTCATATGTTGTATTCACTACCACCAAACTTGACAAAATACCTCTAGCAGAGCCTGTCCTTAAAATATTCGTTTTTTATCCTTCGTAGAGTAACACAAAATTAATATTCCTATTAATAACATATATTGGATAAATTATCCAGGAAATCTTAATTTATTAATATACTTTCAGCGAAATTCATTTTACCTTTGTCTGTGTGTTGTTTCCGTAGCGTTGGTACACCCGTAAGGTGTGTGTAAGTGCTACCAAACGATGATTTTAATATCAAACGACAATCTGGGGCAGACCAAGTCATAACGAGTGTCGGAGTTTTTGTTCTAAAATATCGGTGGTGGCTGCCCTGAAACACCACTCGAGTCCGCTATCTTTGTTCTTTTAGTGTCCAAACTCTCGATAAACTTAAGTATAACTAAAGAAGAGGACGAGAGAAGTGATGCCGCGGTTCAGATACGTCCCTGGGCGCCTTGAGACGTCGCCGCCTCTTTCGACCCGTCCGTCCCTCTGTCGGCGATTCGCCGAACTCCCGATCCGCATCCACCGCGCGCTCTGCTCCGGGGAAACACCCAGCGTCGCAACTCCAGCATTCGGAGAAGAGCTGCACGAGCGACGGAAGAACAATGGTTTATTTCGATTGAACTGTTCGTCCGGCGTGATGCGGAAGAATCCCATTGAAAATAACATACTATACTTTAGTACTACACTGACACTTTCAAAACGAGGAAAGCCTACACAGAAATTATACCCTCTTAACCGACCTACCCCCCCCTAATTAAACTATTTTTTTTAATCTCACAGCGTATTGTACTCGTAGTTGGCCGGTAGTGACTCAATTGACTGTTTAACGGACCTTTCTTGGAAATAGTAGAGTACAATTAAGCTTAAACCCAAACATTCAAAGAGAAAAGTTTTATCCTACGCCAAATTGTTCTATACCTTCCCCTTCTGTAGTGCAAAAACGTTAAACCAAATAGAGCGTCGGATTTCGGTGGGAGGGGATGGAAAAGGGGTGAAATTACCCTTTTCGACAGTTTCGCAAATATCTCGAACAATATGAGGTCTAAATAAAATTTTGCAGTATGTTAAATTAAAGTTTCAATAAAAATTAGTTCTATACATTTTTGTGCTGCGATCAACAGTTACGGAGATATGGAGGGGATAAAATATGATTATTTCATCATTTCCTCGAAATCACTTGAAAATCCCAAGTTTAAATATATGCAACTGCTTTTTTTTCCATAAATTTATTATTCATAATTGTATTCAGTCTCGGTAGCTCGAGGTGCTCGCCTGCTACGCAGAAACATGGCGGCGAGGTTCACTTTAAGAGATTTCTACGCAATGTAATAATCAAATCACACTTAAACGAATCGTAATATTTCTGTACCCTAAGGTTTTGAATATTCTATTGTCTGTGAGTGAGTTTATGCTTCCTCCCATGAGATCACTCATGTCGACGTTGCTCCAGACTTACTTGGTTCAACATTGCTGTGTTCTCAATCGCTACACAGTATTTTACGGTTAGTCATATTTTTCGTTACAATAAATTACTTTAAAATAAAATTGATTAATTAGAGTTATCAATACAAAGTCTCAAAACCTAATCAATTGCTATTCTATGTACGTTTATCGGATGAAAATGGAAGTTCTTTGACAACGCACGGTGGGTTTAATGGTTGGATCAGGTTCGCTGAAATTTCAAACAGTTAAAAAATTGAAAATAATTATCTACAAACGTTTGAAGTTAACATTCTCCGTCGGAGGAAGCTTGAGTTTCTTCGCCTGTGTCGATATTTTTCACAGGTATTTTCAGTTCACAGAGTCGTTTCAAGACATCCTGTGTCCAGAGATTTCAGATTTGATGATTCAAAAAAAGCGTGAAATTAGAAATAATAGAATCTGGAGAAAACAACATGATTCTCAAAAACATTTCGATTGGTAGAACGTCACTTAATAATGCCTATGATTTATGAAAAAAAGATGGGTGAAATATTATTCTTGGCAATGGTCGTTGTTATACGAGTACACAGGTTTGCGGTAGTCCGCCACTTCTAAAAACACTATTTAAATGTATCGAAAACGTGCACTGAACGTGGCTTGGAAGGACGTTGAGGACATCGCTGAAACTTATCATTTGCCTCCAACGAAACCCCCTCGTGTGCTGGTCGACGACTCGAACACCTTTGACATTTTAATGACCAGCTGTGCATGGCGCTGAATAGATGGGGTTCCCATTGGCCTAATGTAAGGAACCGGATGCCTGCGCCACACACAACTCTCATTTATCTCTTTGCTTCAGGTACAGTAAAATCATCACGTCAAATAAAATCCATTTTAGCTTCGAATAAAAGTACTGCTCACCTTTAAAAAACGAAATTGCATTGTAAAAATTCCGTTGCCTGGTTCTTTTCGTCATGCATAGCGAATGACAAAAAAAAGTCCACTAACAAATTTCAACTCGTCGAAAATAATTCCAAAAATTAAAAATCTAACAAATTATTCGAAATGCTCACCAAGTGCAGCCGAAATCGCCTGTAGACAATGGACACCAACTTACCTAAAACAGAAGAGAATACACAGTAAGTATACGCACGTTCCAGAACAGTTTGCGTGACAAAGAACATTAAGAAAAGTTGGGGAATAGAGGAGGCCGTAAACAAACAAAGAGATTACACCCTGCAGCTGTCTCATAGTAGTAGCAGACGAATCTCCTTCCTGAGAAACCCTGACATTCCCAATTATCAGAACGAGGATCCTGAATTATATTTCGTTTGAGGAAAGACCTCTTTCGAAAGATGCGAAATGAATAATTAGCCTCGTAGAATTGTTTGTGGTTCGGTTATCAATACGATTTTACGAAATCGAACATTCAATATCCCTAAAGTGTGTTTTTGGGTAAATTTTTATTTATATAGTTCATTTCTGACGTACATGAATATAACAAGATAGAAACAGCATCTTCATTATTCGAATGCTGTACTCCAAGTTATTACACAATATGGCCACCTAACACAAATTGCCAACTTCTACGAACTTAAGTAATATCAGAATAAATATTAATAGTAGTCACGAAAGCTACTATTTGCTGTAAAGAAATACAAGTTAATAACACAACAAATATACACAAGGCAATGTTAGTTCCACACGCTCGATGCAGAAAGTACAGAATAGCGTCACAAGAGCAAGTGGATTAAATTGATGACCGATATTGGCGATGGATTTAAGTTTTCAGAAATTCGAATGTCCTGCCAACATAACGCGAGGTACACTTATCAATAGCCTCGCGAATGATTGAAAAGTAAAAGTGTTGACTTCACTGTGTACATGCCCTTTACCAACTTTAAACCAGTTAGACTCGCAATAAATAAATAAATTAAATAATTAATATTTTATTGTCGAGAGAGCAGCTACAAACTGTCTACGACCACGTGAATGTCAGAACGCTAATTTACTGCTACTTCTCTACATCAAGTTAATAAACACAGTGCGTCCCCGCTCATGTTTTTTCTTCTTCATGTGTTACATTTTCTCGGAGTAAAGTTACATAATTTACGTAAAGGTAATTTAATATATTATACGTAAGTTATACGTATTATACGAGTATATGTAATTTAATATATTATAGCGAGAACTGCCAACCTACTCAATTGATTCCCCCAATATCGTGTATTATTTGACTTAGTGTATTATTTTCATTTTATACGTCGTATTCACTACCACCAAACTTGACAAAACACCTCTAGGAGAACCTGTCCCTAAAATACTTTTTTTTTAAATACTTTGTAGTGTAANGTTATACGTATTATACGAGTATATGTAATTTAATATATTATAGCGAGAACTGCCAACCTACTCGATTCCCCCAATATCGTGTATTATTTGACTTAGTGTATTATTTTCATTTTATATGTCGTATTCACTACCACCAAACTTGACAAAACACCTCTAGGAGAACCTGTCCCTAAAATACTTTTTTTTTAAATACTTTGTAGTGTAACACAAAGTTAAGATTCCTATTTATCAAATATATTGCTTAATTTATCGACGAAATCTAAATTTTTACATTTGCTTTCTACGAAATTCATTTTACGGAAGTTGTTTCCATTGTGTTGGTATACCCGTAAGGAATATGTAAGTGCTACCAAAAGATGATTTTAATATCAAATGACAATCCAAGTCTTAACCAGTATGGGGTTTTTGTTCTAAAATATTGGTGGTGGCTGCCCTGAATTACCACTCATGTCCGCCATCTTTGTAATATTTGTTGTCCAAACTCTCGATTACTTGAGTATATCAGGTACATCAAAAAAGAGAAAAGCATCAAATTAGCATTGGGGAAAACATCAACATTATAATAATTTTCCTAGTTTTCCTATATTACTACTCGATTTATTGTGGGGCAGCCACTTTTAACGCTCTTGGCTTCATAAGTTGTTTAGCAAATGGGGTTGGTTATGAAAAAATAATTGTGATTGTTCGTTTTTCTTTCCTTCAATGATAAATATTTCATTATCTATTAGTGTGAAGGATAGTTTCCCTGTTTGAAGAAATTCTGTCAAGACATGATGAGAGTTTACACGTCCGACATTTCGTATTAAACGGATTCCTGCTCTCAAGAACTTACCAGACCATATTTCTATTATTGCTGCGATTCTGTGTTTAATGAACCAGCTAAAGAACCAAAGCTTTACCTTCAACGCGAAAATGAAAGATAATGATATATTCAATCCGGCGTTAACTATTCACTGGCAAACAAACAATTGTTCTGTGTTATCGCAAATCGTCAGTCACGATCCGAGATAAATTACGGGCTCACAAATAGCGCACCCAGTCACTAACTACGTGCTCTGGATAATTACTACATTCCGGTGTAATTACAACGAAATATTCAAGGCTAAGAAGTGGAGAGAAGTGGCCTGGATAATTAAGTTAGCGCAAACCTTTTTCAAATTGGGGGAAATTACCAACGAGTAAACGCGAACTGGAAAGTTCCTTTAACTACAACCAGAGAGCATTCAAGTCGGATAATGACGTGTAAACAGACTTGATACGTCACTGTTTTTCACTGATAATGATGCTGCTGATTCCCCTGTAGACGTTCTTACACAATTGTTGGGAAAATGTGAAATAAATATCTCACTTCTCATTTCTGTAAAACAATTTTTTACTTATATTAAATTACATCATAAAACATTAATTGACATAGATAAATCATTTTAACAGAACACAGAAGTATGACACATTGAGGTGGGTTTAGCGCTCCAAGTTAGTCAAATCACTGAGATGTATAATTGTTTTTTATTTTTATTGTAATTGTATCATAACACAATATTGTGAGTAGTAATGACGAAAAACATGATTTAATTTCTATCTACCAATTAAAAGTATAGTATAAAAAATATTCAGGAACTCGCTGGACTCGTTTAAAATGCGTAAAAGCATGTAAAAACATGGCGGCAGAGCACGACGGTTTTGTGATTTGTGTATCACACCTCGGACTAATATGTTTTTGTGATGTTGCTGTCATGTAGATAAAAATGGTGTAAAAATACTACAGAAAATTTAGTACAAATCAAAGTAAACTTCCACCACTTTCATGATTTAAAAGTAGGTCTTCTTTTAGAAATACATGTTTCCTCCATAAGATGCAATGTGTTACACCAATTATAATTACAATTATTTCATTTAAATGGTCGGTGAGGTATGTTATTCAAGTTGAAATTTTTAAAAAAATGTTACTATTTATGTCGATTTAGGATACTTTAGTTATTTAATTGTATCTACGCTAGTACTGCTCCTCTGTAATTTTCTATCGTGAACTGGGTGCGTGAATTATCCGGTTCGTATAGTTATGTTAAAATATTAAGAAACAAATTCATGAACTACTTCAAAATTTTCTTTCTCCCGAACTGATTTATTGAAGCTAATGCCATTGTTGCTGTGGGTGTGACCTCATACGCAGTTTAGATTGTGTATGGGAAACAGGAGATATCCCACAGGAAATAACTCCACAAATCCCTACTGTCTTCTGTTCATTCAGCGCGTGTTTGTTCAAGTATGTAAAACGAATGTTAGCTTCCTGACAAGATAAAGCAAACACAAGGGGACCACCGATAAACTTCCCGTCAGCTCCAGGAAACAAGGGAACCCACACTGAATAAATTTAGGTCTATCTTCTTTTTCGTAGAGGTGCCGAGCAATCAGAACAGATTTTGTGAGTTGTTTCGTTTTCAGACAGTACCAAGAAACAATCAGAAACAGAAATAAAGTTTAACGAAAATTGAGTATAAATTTTATTTTAAAATTACTTTTATAGCTTAATAGAACTGTCATCTAAAACATAAAGTAGCCGCTGTTATATAATTACATTATAAATAAGAAATCTTGTAAATTTACATATAAAATGGCAGCTGAGAGTATGGTTCAACTAGAAATTGTAGGAGTCATGATGAAATCATTACAATGTTTTCTTCCTTCAATTGTATTTCGTCAATGCAGCGTGATAGTTTCTCAGACCCTGAAGAGAATTATAATCGTTACATGTACCTCGTCAATTACACCACACTTATAGCAGTTCTTTAAAAAACGAATTCAAATGTGTGCCAAGATTTTTCAGCTAAAAAATTGCTAACAAACATGCACGACAGGATGCATACGGTCGCGTGTTATTTTAAATATGATTTATAATTTCGATAAGAACTTGATGACAATAAGTTTTATACCATTTTGCGATGATAATCCATAAAGCAATAAGCTGGTAGATAACCAAAAAAATGTATATATCAAATATGATTTTTATCAGAAAGGGTTTTTTAAAACTTTGGTAATAATGCAGATGCGAACTGCGAAGGACCGAGTAGGGGATAGTTAACTAAGTTACATTGCGGAGACCATCTCATCGACTCATATGGAGGACCCAGGGGCAGTGGAGGAATTATACTTTTCAAGGAAATAAATTTTAGGAAAGAATGTATGTAATAAATACGTATTGTTATTAATTTATTATTCCAAACTGAATCGTAGATATTACGTACAGTAAAAATCCAAAATTAATAACAAGGATTAAATGACATTTTTCATATTTAATATAATCTCACGAGATACTGAGTATTTGATATTAAATTAATATTAATAATATCATCGATGGGATGAGAATTTTGTTGTGTACTGGTATTTCGTTTTTAACTCGATTGTTGCGAAGCGACAACCGACGATCACTTGTTGCTGGACGAGGTCGTTGAAGGAGAGGAGAAGAGTGGGGGAAGGACGAAGAGGAGAGGGGGGGAAAAGATGGGCGCGCCTGGGGAGCGAGCCGTTCCCCAATTTTCTGATCCCATCGCACAGTCGGGACTCAAACAATGGACCCGAAACCAATTATCGAGCGGAGAAACCCACGTTACGAAGGAGACGCAAGATAAAATAAGAGAATACAAGGAATGGAGGAAGGGAATAGAACAACGACTGGAAAAGAAGCTCCCTAGCAGGACTCTGGGTGATTAAAAATTTTCACTCATCACGAAGAGGCGAGAGAGAAAACACAAAACGAACTCAAAATTATGCAGTCCAAGAATGATGTAAGAGGAACTTATATAAAATTGAAACACAATCTGCCAAGTCACTTCAAAAAGGATGTAAGATCAGAGGAGGTAAAAAGAAATGGGTAAATCGGGGGAAAAACATCAGGCGAGTGGGAAGACACTGACTGAGACATGGTGTATTCTCCACGTCATGCCACTCTGCTTCGAGGAAATTTAACGAACCAAAAACATATGAACGGAAACGCACTGTGTTTATTAGTTTATTGTTCTCAATGTGGTCAAAAACAATTTATAATATCTCTCGACAATACATTATTTATTTGTTTATTGTCAGTCTAACTGGCTTGATGTAGGAACATGACTTGTGCTCAGTGCAGTCAGTTATTTACTTTGCCATCGTCTATACGAGTAATACTATTTGAACCTCCCATTATGTTGGCAGGACTTTCGAATTTCTCAAAACTTGAGCACCGCCAACCTCTGCCATCAATACAATGCAACTGATTGTATGACGCTATTCTGTTCCTTCTGCATCGAGCAAAGTGTGGAACGAGTATTACCTTGTGTCTTAGTTTGTTGTGTTATCAACTTGTATCTTTTAACAGCTAATACTAGCTCTTGTGATTACTATTAATATTTATTCGGATATTACTTAAATACGCAGATGTTGGCAATTTGTGTTAGGTGCCATATTGCATAAATTTCGGTAAAGGTACCTGACTTTGAGTATAATAGGGGTTGAAGCCAGTGTACGTTTATAAAGACGCTCGATTCGATTTCCCAATGACAATCTAGATAACAGTCGTCTCATTGCATTTAGAAGGAGAATAAACGTTGCATGGAGTTGCATCGTCAACGGCCATTGCGACGGACCGGGACTCGAACCCGGGACTGTCTGCTCTGGCCGCAGGTGTGCTGTCCACTGCACCACCCGCCTCGACTCCCAAGTCCTAACACAACTTCCACCCGGTCGGTTCCGGTGAGCCTGGATCACATCCCCCTTCAGGGGATAAGTGACCATAGGCGGCTCCAATGCTGGTTGCACTTAAATTCGGTTTCCGCGTACCTACGCGTCGGATGCCAATTTTAACTCACAACTTCCGAGTACCTACTCGTGGAGGAGGGTTTGCGTGAGGATTTGGGAGTCGAGGTCTGCTCTAAAGAAAACCAATTACAAGATCAAATTACAACTCTTATTAACAAGTGTCTCACAAGTCAGCCTTTTTTTACNATGCAAACACTCTTCCATAAGTAGGAGGTACTCGGAAGTTGTGAGTTAATATTGCACGTAGTTGTCCACGGTATTGCCAATCTGCTCTAAAGAAAACCAATTACAAGATCAAATTACAACTCTTATTAACAAGTGTCTCACAAGTCAGCCTTTTTTTACTTTTGTTTGCTTTTTATCAACGAATAAGAAAATATTTATAAAAAACTCATTTTTGGTATTGAAATTCTCTAAAAACTATATCCTGATGACCAAATGCTTTTGTGAAATGACAGTTTATTATTGTTTCCAGATTTCTATATAACATTGGAAATGGACTGAGTCCCGAGATTAAATACATCAGTGGGTGATAGAAGAAAGAACTAAATCATTTGGTGTCACGCGCCTCGAAGGTGATATTTGGGTCAATATCCAATAATAATTTAAAGACTGATATTGCCATCGCAAATAATATATACTCCACTGGCATCAATACTCCGAATCTTAACCAATGATATGTATTCGAAATAAAACCCGCTCGTAAATACATATATTAAATATATGACAAGACAGGTTATGTATTAAATACATGACCTATCGCTTTGAACGACTTGGATCAATAACCTTCGATGTAACTAATTACACTCGTCTTCTTATTGTTATGTTACTCAATATTTACAGGGGCCATTTTAATAAACTCCTACGTACATGAGAATTCATTCAACCCAACATGGTAATACTAATGAATTCCCTGACCTTTCTTCTTCATGCTTGGCTCTTAATCTCGTCAATGTCTTCTTTCCGCGCTGTATCTTACGTCGATTGTGGATCATGTCTATCTCCCTCTCGCTCCCCTTGGCGCATTAAGAACCCACGAACGACCATTGCGATTTGCTACAAACCATTCTACTAACTCAGCGCATGCTTAGAATTTAGTGGAACACTAACGTTCCTAGCGTAGTACGTTTCTACGCCTCTGTTGGCGTATGATGTTACTGGTACGCTAGTGAGAAAGATCATGGCGGATTCTGGTCTGGATTTGAGGTTATGTTGATATCTGAGAGGGTATGCGAGAGATTTGTTGGTTGTATTTGTCGTATGAACTCGTGCTGTAGTATTCAGAATACATTTTACTTGTGCACACTTACATCGAAGTAATTTTTGGGGGTTTACAATTGAGTCGAAGGTATGCTACGCAAAATGCATCTATTACACACTAGTTCTTTCCATGTGCGTTATGCGGTTAGTCTATGAGCTATGCATAGAGAGAGAGAGACCCAGCAGTCTTACGCGCCGGTTGTCTGGACGGAAAAACGATGAGAATCACCGTAGGTGGGAGAACTTGCACAGTAACACCTTCCCCCCTCCAAGCGGATGTGCGAGAGAGAGGGCGAAATCTCACAGTATCTTCTGTCTCATGTTAAACAAGGACAATCTGCGGCAGAGACGGTTGTCTCTATTTATAAGTAACTTTATGGGTTAGCTTCATCAATGTATAGAACGGCGCTGCGCAGGAGTTGAAGTAGTAGCAGGAATTCTAAGTTCGAAGGTATTGCTGTGGTCCATGGGGCTTCAAGGCCGACGGTAATGCGGGCCGTTAAGATCTCCCCTTACGAGGGCTGAGGTCAATGGTTTGTAGCAAATCGCAATGGTCGTTCGTGGGTTCTTAATGCGCCAAGGGGAGCGAGAGGGAGATAGACATGATCCACAATCCACGTAAGATAAAGCGCGGAAAGAAGACATTGACGAGATTAAGAGCCAAGCATGAAGAAGAAAGGTCAGGGAATTCATTAGTATTACCATGTTGGGTTGAATGAATTCTCATGTACGTAGGAGTTTATTAAAATGGCCCCTGTAAATATTGAGTAACATAACAATAAGAAGACGAGTGTAATTAGTTACATCGAAGGTTATTGATCCAAGTCGTTCAAAGCGATAGGTCATATATTTAATACATGACCTGTCTTGTCATATATTTAATATATGTATTTACGAGCGGGTTTTATTTCAAATACATATCATTGGTTAAGATTCGGAGTATTCAGGCCAGTGGAGTATATATTATTTGCGATGGCAATATCAGTCTTTAAATTATTATTGGATATTAACTAAAACATCACCTTCGAGGCATGTGACACTAAATGATTTAGTCCTTTCTTGCATGTGGATAGCGTATACGATAGCTTCCAGGTATGCTGTACAAAAACTCCCTAATGTTGCTCTTGAACACAAGAGTCTTTTATTTTGAAACGACATATCATCAACCAACAAACATTTGTACAAATTTTGGCGAAAAAGTGTATTATTGTTTACAGGCAAATTAACATTTGGGGTTTGTTTGTTTTATGAAATACATGAAATTTCCAAGTTAATCATGATTCTTGGAAATTTACCTATTTATTTTTGAATAAAAGTTATAATTTTTTTATTTTTATTGGCAACTGGAAGAGTTGAACAAATATTCTATGTCTTCCAACGAGAATTGGCAATAGTCCTTTGGTTGATTGTGGAGAGTTAAGTGTCGTGCTTTCCTCTCTGTGGTCGTATTAAGATTTTAATAGCTCTTTTTTTGACAAGAAATATCTTTATTCATTGAAGCGGATATCCTTCCACCCGCTGTGCCAGACGTTTTCGCGTCGAATCCGCTCGAACGACGCCACATATTTCAAAGATTTCGCGACCGCAAGATGTCACCGCGGGGCGTCCAACCGACGACCGTCTGCTCACAAGACGATGTGTCTCGCGCCGAACGGTTATGGCTCCAGAGCGGGATTGTTACGACTCCACGACCAAATGTGGGATGTCGCCCTGCCGTAACGTTAACTTAACGCCTGCTAGGTTCAGTGGGAAGGTAAGAAGGATTGAACTGGCTTCAAAATGAAGGTGTACAAACTGCCGAGACAGTTTTTTTTTGTATTTGTAAAAGGCTAATGTAGTGTGCTATGGGAGCGATATGAGGTAGGAGTTGGGGGTGGAAGGTTATTGTTAATAGGTGGGCCGCTTACCTGGGTTTAACAAAAACTTGGCCCACGTTAGTAGAAGTAGTTAGACTAACTGATACTGGATAGAGGAAGGAAGGTTTGTTTCTCAGTAGTCACAGCTATATGAACTGGGACATTAGTGTGAAAAGCTACAAATTTTCTAGCCCCATTTGGAACCGAACCCGGGATGACTTGGTGATGAGTTACAACACTACCACCTCAGCCACCGGTGCGGATCCGAGACTATTTGTTTGAGTTGTCTCGCTCAAACATGTGAGGTGTTTGGTCCCTAATCGACGGTTTGCAGTAGTACTTTTTTCGGGGTAAAACACAAAAAGCAGGTTTAGAAGAGTGAGGATTAGATCGCCCTTTAAAAGTGAGTTTTGCGTGGCGTTTTCGGTGTACACGTGTAATAATAATAATAAATATATTGTCGAAAAGTAATACAAATGTGTATGACCACGTGGGGGATAATAAACTAATGTACTTTCCAGAAGCAAGTAAGGGGACCATCCCTGCAATTCCGATCAAGGGCACAAAGACAGAGGCGCATTTAACGTTTCAACACACTCTTAACGATAAAAATAGTTCGGTAAGTGTTATAATATTAACATAACACCAACAAATATTTCAATAGATGCCGTCGCTATGCAAGAGCTTGGAGAGTCTGTATAAAAAATCCGCCTCTACCTGATGGAAAACCGGAGAGAAACCCGGTCCAGGTTGAACTTTAATATTCATCCTTCCCTCATCGTAAGAGGAAGCGAGTAATTCGATCATCATGAACCACAGAATCGTTCTTCGCATGTCATTCCTCGAAGAAGGACAACTGAAGAGTCGTGATATTTGCACAAATTCTGCGCCACTTTCGACATTAAATTTAGTTACGAAAATGGTCACCACGTTACGCTCCCAAATTTGCCGTTCAAACGAATGATCCTTTTTTCATTCTGTAAACGCACTTTATTTTGTTGTAAGCACAGAATTTGTAACAATTCTATCTGCAACTCGATTCAACAAAAAAAAAATCAGCAGAAATTAGTGGACAACGATGTGCAGTACTACAGAAACATTAGGCACATTTTGGTCCAGGCCCCCACGGAACTTACATCTAGTAAGTACGTGTTTGGCGAAATCGGCGCCCCGAGCTGAGTCTGCCATTACTTCCACTTACTTGCGCTATGCTCCTTCCTTTCTCTTTCCTGACCTTCCTTGGTCACATCCCGACGCTACGGTATCTTTCATTTTCCTCTTTCTTTTTTTTATTTTATTTTTATTTTTGTAATGATTTGTGTAATGTTTTGAGATATGTTGACATTTGAGTTTTGAGTTGTAATTCAGGAGGGTTTTTAGTGGGTATTGTTGAGTCATTCGGCGAGTCCCACACGCGGGGAGAGTCATGTTGGCTCTCCTTAGTGCGTAACTGCATTTTCCCTACCTGTACCAGGCTTTAGGGATATAATGACCTAGATGTCGACGAGCCGTAAAACCTCAC